>WSXT02182719.1:0-20945 GCA_011762715.2 Neuroterus valhalla | reverse complement strand
GAGGGAGAGGAAGGCAGAAGTGTGAGTGATTGTGTGAGAGGAATACTGGATGAAAGTGGTCAGGGAGTAGAATGGATAAGGAGACTGGAAGAACTTAGGGACGAAAAAGCCAAGGGTTATTTGTCCAATTAGAAGGATTTAAATTGATGAAAAAGCAAACGTTGAAAAACTATGAAACAGAAATATGGTAAGAGGAAACGAAAGCCCTGGAAGCTCGAGCATATGCGCGCTTAGATTAACAACAATAGCAAATAGCCGGAAAAGTAGTTTTGAGCGTTATAATTAAGTTAGAATAAGTAGTTTAAGGCACTTATGTAACTTGTTGTAAAGGGAACGGAGGCCCTCAAACCCGTAAAAGGGATGAGAATAAATTACATTACAACAAACAAAAATAAGAGATTCTCTAGTCGAGGAAATGAAAAATTCCAACCGAATTGTTCAACTTCCCGCTCAAGAAAATAGTTTTTGAAGAATAATAATTTCCAAATAAATTGTTGAATTCTTTACCGGTATATTTTAATTTTAAATGAAGAATATGGATTTTGAGACAGGAAAGAATTTCTAGTCAAGAAAAAAAAAAGATTCAACCAGATTGTTGGATTTTTTACAAAACAGTTGAATTTCCGATCCGAAAATATTAATCTTTAAATGAATAGTTGAATTCTTTTACAAAATTCTAATATTGTAACAAACGAGATTACTTTTTAACCACGA
Source organism: Neuroterus valhalla (assembly GCA_011762715.2). NCBI lineage: Eukaryota > Metazoa > Arthropoda > Insecta > Hymenoptera > Cynipidae > Neuroterus > Neuroterus valhalla. Next base: position 20,231 of record WSXT02182719.1, on the reverse strand, counting down.
AAGATCTTTCAACCCAAAAAGATTTTTCAACCAAAAATAATTTTTCAGCGCAAAAAGATTTCCTTGTCTTAAATAAAAAATTCATGAAAATTTTTGTCTAATCCTATACAGTGGTGTTGAAGGTTGTCTGAAAATGTACCACAAATATTTTTGGTTTATCGAGACACATCTAACATCAAAATATCAATTTATTAATAATAATTTGAATTAAATTCGTATGCAATATATTCTTTTCTGATTTTCTTGGAGTAGAATAAGATGTTTTTTGTCTTCCATTCTTTACGTATAAATGATAAATTGGTCCAAGCAGTTTTTATTGTTCCTTCAAATGATACCCCACATCCTAATTTCATCCTCATGTTGAATCTATTTTGGTTACGTTTTCTGATTAACTGATACGATAAGATCACATTTATCATCAGCAAGATCGTAAATATTTTTTCTGGTTAATGCTTTTATCAGCCTATGAGCTACAAACAATTCAATATTGTAAATAACTGAATTCGGAAGCTTGTAAAGTTGGAAGAAACTTGATTCGTATAGCGAGGATTATTTCATTTAATTTGAACGAAAATTGCATAATCAACCAGGAATATTTACTACTGATAAAAAAATCTAAAAGTCAGAAAATTTTTCCCAAAGATGGGGAATGTTTTTGAACATTAAATTTGTGTTGAAAACCAATATCAAATTAGGTAGTAATGTTTTTCATTTGTAAAAGTAAATTAATATTTCTGGATCCATGCCTATTTGAATCACATCTCTTCTGACTATCCTCACTTATCTTAAGAAAATTTATTTCATCGAAGAAGATAACTTAAACGGATTGATTAAAAAAAGATTCTTCATAATACACTCGTGAATTTATTATATACTGATACACAATTGAAAGGTGTTCTGAAGGATTTCAAATATTGCAGGCTATATTAAAAGATTACAAGAAATTTTTAGTAGATTCACATATTTCAAATATTTTGAAAGATTCAAATGCATTTTGAAGATTTTTGAACATTTTAAAGCACTTCCGTAGGATTTTAATTATATCTAATAGTAAGAAAGTTTTATGGGGTTTTGAAAAATTTCGGAAGATGTGGAACGATTTCATGGAATCTATAAGGGTTCAGTAAATTTTTTAAGATTCCAATGAAAACGGGTTTTTCTTGTCAAAAATTGTTTTAACATGGAGAAAATAATGAGATTTCTCACGAAATAGAGGAATAAACTCTTCCAAATAAAATTAATGTAGGTAATATATAAAACGCAAAAATATTGTATTTTTGACAGAATAGATGATGACACAGTTGAATCTTTAATTAACTAAGATCGATTCTCAAACAGACAAGATGAAATCCCTTCTAAAAGTGTCCAATTTTCTAACCAAAAAAATATCTGAGTTTCTAGCCAAAAAGATCAATTTCTTACATAATATTTAGATTCCTCATTAAAGACATGAATCATTAACGAAAACAAGTGAATTTCTAACAAGAAGACATGAATTTGGAACAGAATGGTTCAATTTTTTTTTTGAAAAGACATTCACAAGAACTAATGCAGCTTGCAAGATTTTAAAGATTTGAAAACATTTGAGAGATTTTAGAATACCAAAGATTGTGGAAAATTTAGAACATTTCTGTGTATTTGAAATATGTCTAGGAATTGACAATAATTTGAAGAGATTTCGAAAGATTTTAAAAGACTTGTTTGCAATTTTCGGGTAATAAGGTTGTTCTATACTTTCGAATATTTTTGTTCCTATGTTAAATTGGAAGAGCACGAAAAATTAAGTGTAATTCTTTTAAGGAATTTTTTAGAAATTAGTTTGAATATTTTACCTAATGTTTGAAAATTGAAATTTTCGCGGGAAAATCGAATTTTTTTCCTTACCAGAAGACAATTTATAACAAATACATGAATTATTAACCAAATAGTTGAATGTTCAACTGAAAAAACATAAGTTTTCAATCAGTTTGAGAATTATTTTTCAATGAGAAATAAAGCAAAATTTCATCTAGTTTGATATTCAACAAAAAAGGCGTGTTTTCAACCAAATAGTTTAATGTCAAACCTGATAGATAAATTTTCAACAAGAAATTCAGTTCTGCAACAAGGAAGATAAATTTTCAACCGGATAGTCGAATTTTGAACTAAAAAAGATCAATAGGATCAATAAGGATGAATTTTTCCCGAGTAGTTGAATCCTAAACCAAGAACATTATTTTTAACAAAATACACGAATTTTCAACCAAATTATTGAATTTCAAACCAAAAACATGAGTTTTCCTTTAAGGAGATAATGGTTTCACTTCTCAAGAAAAATAGTTTAATTTACAAAAAAATAATTGAAGCTTCTATAGAATAGTTGAATTTCAAACAAAGTACCTTAATTTTTGACCTGCGAAGAAGAATTTTTCGAATCAAAAAAGATTTTTGTGTTAAAAGTAGTGTTCTCTAACCAAAGAGATGTATTCCATGGGAAGATATGATTTATCAAAAAAATCAATCGTATATCCAATATGTTGATTTAGAAGAAAAATAGTCAACTTTTAAGGCAAAATTTTTTTACGAGAAAACCCCTCAGCGACAAACGTAATAGACGATATAGAAGACGAACTAGACGAACTAGAAGATATTTGAATTTCAAATAAAAAACATTTCACTTGTGTTCAATTCAAATTATGAATCTTCAGCAGAAATAGGGAAATTTTCAAAACATAAATAAATTTCTGACTCCATAGCGAAAATAAGAAAAAAGAGGAAGTTTCTTCGAGAAAGAGGAAAAAAAATAATCTCGAAAAGAATTTCTAAACAGAGTAGAATAAGAGACAGCATATAATGTCTGCAATATAGAACTATTGAAGTCATTTCAAAAGCTATTATTGTGTGAATTGATGAAAAAAATATGCGTGTGAAAACACGCGCGTCTGACGTGGAACTTCAGCAACGACGCGTCGTTCTTGACGGAACAATATAAATTTCACACTTCTGTGCTAAATGATCGTACTTCATTTAGTTGCACGGCTGCCCTGCAATTTACTTTTTATTATTCTTCCACTTACAAGTTTCACTCCCAACTTATGTTGCCTACAAAAATAATGTACAGGTTTCGGAAGGCATGCAAGTCGGAAGTGAATCTTATGAAAAAGGAATTTTGCATTGTTTCGTCGTTGCTGAAGTTCCACTTCAGACGTATGTGGTTTCCACACGCACATGGTTTCCACACGCACATTTTCATTTTAATTACCAAGATTTCGTTGATGGATTTGAAGGTTGAACGTTAAAGTGGAAGAAAAATTCCGTTTGATTCTGAATTGAATTTCTAAGATTCTAAATTTAATGTGTAATTTTCCAGAGACGATTGCAGAAGGAGTTGATGTCCTTGATCCGCGAGCCTCCACCAGGAATGCACGTGGATGGGGAACACGTGGATGAAAATTTGACTCAATGGATTGTACATATGGAGGGTGCAAAAGGAACTTTGTACGAGGGAGAGCGCTTTCAACTGCAATTCAAATTCAGTTCCAAATACCCATTTGACTCGCCAGAAGTTACGTTTATTGGAGGAAACATTCCCGTACATCCTCACGTTTATAGTAATGGTCACATCTGTCTCTCAATTCTCACAGATGATTGGTCTCCTGCCCTAAGTGTGCAAAGTGTATGCTTGAGTATTGTTTCGATGTTGAGCAGTTGCAAAGAGAAGGTAAATATTATTTTTTTTCGTCAGAAATTTATTTAGGGTTATTCCACCCGTTGTTTCATCACTAGCCACGGATTAAGTCAAGTGCCTGATGATTCTGCCCATTCCTTTTTTGGTCTGTCTCTGGGTACGCTACCATTCACCCTACCTAGATACAGAGTTTCTTCTAAACCACATTCTTTGAGAACCTACTTATTACTCACTTCGTCCATTAGCGTTTTACCGCATATATTACGGAGAAATTGCATGCCGATCGCGTTGAGTTTACTCTTGTCCTTTTCTTGATACGTCCAGGTTTCGCTACCGTACAGGACAGTTGGTGCTAGCACATAATTATATATCGCAATTTCAGCTCTATTTGTTACATTTTTACTTTTAGTAATTCCCCCTTGTGAAAAATTCATCTTTTTGTTCAAAATACATATATTAATTTGAACATTCGTCATTATACCTGCAAATTTATCAGTTTGGTGGAAAATCAATTACTTAACCTGAAAATTCAACTGTCTCATTTTTATTGAAAAATCGATTCTTTTTAGTTCAAAATTCGACATTTCGGTGAAAATTTGTTTTTTTAGAATAAAAAGGTCAATCATCTCGTTGAAACTTCACGTATTTTGTTGAAAAATCGATTTTTTTGTGGAAAATTATCTGTGTCTTCGGAAGTTATCATTCTCCTTCAAAAATGTTGCTTTACGGTTTTCAATTCAAGTTATACAGTCAAACATTTTTCATTTTAGTCGAACATTCATCTCGTGGAAATTTCTTATGTTTGGTTTAATATTTGTATTATTATAGTTCAAATATTTTCCCCACTAGTGGGGAAAGTAACAAGAATAGTGAAATATGCCACTTCCCCCTAATAAAACAGTCGGTGAAAATCGAATTTTCACCCGAGTAAGGCCACGTCAACTGTGCCCATGAAATTTTGGTGATTTTTAAAAAAGTGACAACGATTGGCAAAATCTGTACATAATACCATTACAAAAATACACTTTGAACCGTTTTTCAAAAAACTGCACCGTTTTCATTATTTTTAAAAATAATGATTTTTACAACTTTTGATAGAAAATTCAATAACTTACGACTCGTTTGCAATAATCGAATGAAATTTGGTATGACAGTTGTATAGAGTTTTCTCTTCCTAATGAGAATTTTTTCTAAATTATAATTTTTTCAAAACAATTATTCAAACAAATTCGATTATTTATAACTTCTAGGCTTTCGATCGTAGTGAAATTTCAACTTAATGTAGTATGAATTTGTCGCGGGCGCCGCGTAACAATTGTCGTTTCGAACGGCGCACAGTGGAAAAAAAACACTTTTTTTGTGGGACGAAAATCAGCCGACACTTCAATTTTCAACGGATCAGAGCTCTTTTCTTGTAAATACTCATGGAGGATCGTAATTCAATGTAGAGTTGCACGTTTTTTGAATTTGTTATTTTATCATTTCTTATTCAACTTAGAATTTGCAATTGGTTATATTTGCGATATTTACTTAGCCCCATTCATCAACATTTCTTCACAAAGGTGTAAAATTAGTAAAGTTACTTTTTTTGAATAAAAATGTAACTTGTAGATAAATATCCTGTATTTCGTTTATTGTTATAAACAAATTAAAGTATGTAACTGTTAACTGTTGCATTTTCGGATTTCGAATGTACTACTTGCATTAATTTTAGTTGTTAAATCTAGAGAATCAATTCCTAATTGTGAACAAGCTCCAAATAACAATAATAGTTGATAGTTTAAACAATTTATAAAAAGAAATTCGTTTTTTTTGCATATCTGTGCATCGAAAATTTTTCTTTTCTGTCGAATAATTAATTTTCATCCAAATAACAAGAATATTACACATGAGAGTTCCATAAAACATTATTTGTCATTGTTATGAACAATTTTTATAAACAACTCCACTTATTTGGCATATCTGTGCATCGAAAATTTTCCTTTTCTTGCGAATCATTTATTTTCATCTGAAGAACAAGAGTATTACACATTGGAGTTCATTAAAACAACATTTGTCATTGTTGAAAACAATTTTTATAAACAAATTCACTTTTTTGGCGTATCTGTGCACCGAAAATTTTTCGTATGAGTATACAAACAAATAAGTATGAACAGCCGCGTTTATAGCGTAAGCCGCATGCGCCGAGCGCGCCGTTCGAGGCCGCGTAACAATTATTGTTACGCGGCGCCTGCGACAAAACCTTTTTTTTAATACTGTCAAAATGAGAAATACAAATTTTTCTTCTTTGGGAACGGAATAAAGTGTTCATACTACATTGCGTTAAAATTTCACTACGATCGGAGGCCTAGAAGTTATAAATAGTCGAATTTGTTTGAATAATTCTTATGAAAAAATCATAATTTTGCAAATTTAATTCAGAAAAAATTCTCATTAGAAAGAGAAAACTCTTCACAACTGTCGTACCAAATTTCATTCGATGATTGCAAACGAGTCGTAAGTGATTGATTTTTCTATTAAAAGTTGCACAAATCATTTTTTTCAAAAATAATGAAAAGGGTGCAGTTCTTTGAAAAACGGTTCAAAGTGTATTTTTGTAATGCTATTATGTACAGATTTTTCCAATTGCTGTCACTTTTTAAAAAATCACCAAAATTTCATGGGCACAGTAAGTTGACGTGGCCTTACTCACCCGACATTATTGAGAAAAATGATTTTTTTTTTGTTGAAAATTAATTTTTTGTCAAAAATTGAACTATTCTAGTTAAATGATCATCATTTTAGTTAGAAATTAGTCTTCATGGTCAAAAATTCGACTACTTCAGTTAAATCTTCACAATTCCATTTCATTTTTCATATTTTTTTGAAAAAATGTAGTAATTCGTTCGACAGTTAGTTTTTTGTGCACTAAGTAATTTTTTAAACTGAAAATTCAACTTATTCCTATTAGAAATTCCATAGTTTCAGTTAAAAATTAATTTGTTTTGTTAAAGATCCATTTTTCTCATTTTAAAACTTTAGTATTCAGTGAATTTTTTGTTGACAATTTATCTTGTTCAGTAAAAGCTCATTTTTCTGTTTAAAACGCAAATCTTTCAGTTCTTCATTTGTTTAGTTAAACATTAATTCTTGCTATTTTAAAATTTGAGTATTCAAATCTTCGTTGACAATTTATATTCTTCAGTAAAAGTTAATTTATCTGTTTAAAACTCAACTCTTTCAGATGAAGATTCTTCGTTTTAGTATAAAACTCTTTTGCTTGGTTTGAAATTGTTTTGTTTCTTTAACCAAAGATGTTACTGTTCCATTTTTTGTTGCAAATGATCATTTTTTTAGTTCGAAATTCGACTATTCCATAGAAATATTATATTTTTCCTTAGAAAATGATTCTTTTTATATCGAAATTAATCTCCTTGTTTGGAAATTCACCTTCATGGTTGAAAATGGATGTGCTCCAGTTAAATATTTATCTTTTTATTTGAATTTTCTTCTTCTTGATTGAAAAATGATATGAACCTTGCGATATTTCAAGTGTCATAGATTAAAATTTTTCGAGCTTGAATTATTTTTGCATCCCCGATTCCAATAATGTAAATATATAAAATGGTTTGATTTTAAATCAATATAATCTTTATAAATTGTATATTTTTTGATTAAAAACTTCGAGGCTTCAAAAATTTTACATTAAAATATCACAAGATTGTTTTAAATTTGCAAAACTAAGTAATTTTAAATTAAAAGTATTGAAAATGAAGATAATGCCAAGATCACAATCAAAATATTCAGAATAATGTGTTGATGAATGGCTTGAATTTTTGCACTAGCAATATGTGCATGAAAAAATGCTTATTCTTATCATTTTTCTGTTTTCGTGGTTGGCAATTTTTCACCATGATTTCAAGGTTCCGAAAAATCCAAAAAATTTGACAGATGTAATGTATAAATAATATATTTTTAATATAAACATAAATGTAAAAATAAACTCAATAATTATTATTTACAAAAATTTTCTAATGCACTTTCATCAATAGGAAGTCTTAAACTGTTCATAAGATTTCTCAAAGGTAGCTTGAAAATCATTTTACTCAAACAGGAAAATATTTACCTAGAAAACTCTACTATCTTCAATAACTTCTTAATCACACCCTTTTTTTTGTAAAAAAAAGTACCTACTAACGGCTAGAAAAAAGTACCCTTTGTATCACATTTTTCCCCAATAAGAAATGTGAGGTCCGGATTTCTAAACTGACCAACTTTTATTATTCCTTCAGAAAAGGCCACCTGACAATTCATTCTACGTGAAGACTTGTAACAAAAATCCAAAGAAGACAAAGTGGTGGTATCATGGTAAGAATTAAGAATTCTTTCCACTCACAAAAATTACTTTCAAATCTAGACTCGAATTCAGATTATAAGTATTACACTATTGGAGATTAAAGAAACCAAGAATCGAATTATCGAATTTGTTCAAAACATTTTTGGATGTTCCCATTCAAAGTATAAAAAAATAAACTTCTGAATCCACTTTCTTCTTCTTTCGTCTTTTTCATTTTCCTTTTTAATACCAAAATAAACGCCGAAACTTTTGTTGTTTATTGCTCTATGAAAAAAAAGGAAAAAGAAGAAAGGGTTTTTGGATTTGGGGTTTTTTGTTTTGTAGATTCGAATTTCTTTTTCTTTGTTCTTCTTTTTTGTCAATTTAATAGATACATTGGAGAATTGTGGTCCAAATTCGATTGGATTCTTGTTTTATGCAGTATTTTGTAGTCAAATATAAATGCTGGACGTTGAAGAATTCAAGCTTTGATTTATTCTGAATTTAGTTTCTTAAATTCCTTAATTTGAATTATTACAATTTTTTTTTAGATGACAGTGTATAACGGAGCTGACTGGCCAAAGTGATGATCAATCTGTCAAATCTACGACATTGCCTGACCACCCAGAGTACTTTGACGCTCTATCCAGGGAATTTACGAAACATTTCTTCGGAATCATAAAAAACGTCAGAGTTTCCCTATATGTAGAACGACAGGCGTAAAATACCGTTTTAATTATTACTCTTTTCATTGTAATAAAATAAAATAATAGTAACTCTGCGAATTATTATGTTATGAACTATGTGATTAAAAGCGCGGATTGTTTTATTACAAAATGATAGTTAACAAAGTGAATTAGAGTCTAGGCAGTTAATAATTTTCCGAGAAAGAGATAATGATGAAGAAAGGTACTGGATCGCTAAAACCGATGTTGAATATTTCGACACATGTTTAGAGTGCATACGGATAGGTAATTGTTTATGTAAACCTTAAAAACAGAGTAGTGCAAAAAAGTAATTTACACAATGTCGTAAAAAAACCATTCTAAATACTAACACTCTGTTAATCGCTGTGTCTACATATTCAATAGATAAATAAAATTAGGGTATTATTTTAAATCTTCGACTATTCTGCTTTTAATTTTTTTCTTTTTTTATTTGCGTCGACGCGAAGCCTTGAATTCAAGCGATTCGAGGGTATTCGAAGTATTCCAAACACTTCTGGCGTTCAATGTATTCCTGCATTTAGTTAATAAATCCGATTTTTTGCACTAAAAATCAAATTTGTCTCTTAATATTCTGTGTTTATAGAAACATGACGAGTATGTCAAATGTGCTGCGTGTCGAAGAATCAAAATCCTGCGCTCTGATCAGTCGTGCAATTCAAAATTTATGAAAAAACGATGTTGCATGCATTTTTTTATTTCTGCCTGAATAAATTTTGATAATTGATTAATTAAGCCTGATTAATATTTTTACATAAGTTTAATGTATTTTTCCATAAAATTTTGGGAACATCCGATTTTGACGAATTTTCAGGATCCCAAATGTAGAAAAGTACCAAAAATATATTTACTGGACCGAAAATTTCTCAAAAAATTAAGTTCCTCGGAAAAAACTAAAACTACCGAAGAAGTTTATTCCCGAGATTTTGAACACAAATTTTCAAATTCCCTTGAATAGTATATTGTCGAATATTCAAACTCTCTGAAATATTTATTTTTTGACAAGTGAATTTACAACTTTTCAGAAGGAAAATTATTAAACCTTATTACTTAAAATATCAAAAATTTTATGTTTCATGATAATATGGAGCAAATTGAAATAAGTTTGATATCAACTTTTTTTAAATGTTAAGTTCCATTCTTGACATTTCTATTTATGAAAACAATTCAGTTTGAGTGTGTACATCGAAATCCTTGACCTGTTGACCTGTACAAATTACAAATTTACAAAACCGTTTCAAGTTGGTCAACTATTTGAATATTGTTTCAGTCAAAAATGGGGAACCATTTGTCAACGAATCATTATTGGTTAAGTTGCACACTGAGGAGGTCACAGTCTCCTGTAGGAATCTGTTAGAAATTCTTACAAACTGTCCAATCTGCAATTACGAATTCCGAGAAATACATGATGGCCGAATTATCGAATTGCACGATGTGGAAAAGTACCGAAAAGATCATCACTGGAACAGAAATTCACAAAAAAATGAAAATTCCAGAAGAATTAAGTTTCCGAAAGGAAACAAAACAACCGGAAATGTTTATCTTCGAAATTTTGAAAATCAGATCTCTCAAATTCCCAAAAATAGTGAATTGTCGATTGTTAGAATAATGTGAAATATAATGTAAAATAATGTGAAATTCCGGTAACGTACTAATTTCGAAAATTTCAAATTTGAAGAATTTGCTTCTTTTTTTGAGGAAATTCCATTTGTCGTGGAATTTTCTCATCGGTAATCAATTTTTCGACATTTCTGCACATGCGATACATATTTTAAAAAGTCGATAAAATCATCTCATGCTGAAATAGTAAAATAACAATATAGATATGTTAATAATCAGTGTAAAATAAGGAAAATAATGTAAGACCGTTGAGATTTCATTATGTTATTGAAAAAATAAATTCTCATCTAAGTTCAGTAATGTAAATGAAGCCCTTTTGTTTGAAAAGTAATATTACAGAAGAACGATGAAAAGTTTTAAGGAATAACATTGATTTATCTTGTATCTTGTGTATCAAATTTGAAATGTTGCTCAAATAGCGCCGTCAATCGGAGTGCAGGATTTCGAGCCTGCGCATTAAAGACAAACAGTTATTTCAAATTTGATTGATATTTTTTGTATACTCGAATCAAACTAAGTTGAATTGTAATATTCATTAGGAAACTGCAATATATCTGCATTAACAAAAATACAAGAAAGTTTATTATTCAAAAATTCATTCAAAATTTTGCGCAATGGTAAATTTTTCCGAGACTCGAGCAGAAAAAAATGGCTGCATTATGAAACAAATTTTGTTTTGGTGATTGTCGTTTTCAAAACCCCGAATTTGAAAGCCGCTGAAATTAGGTATTATTTATATCTCGGAAACAAGGAATAATCGAAAATGTACCTTGGGGCCAATTTACGAATACGAAAAATGGGACTTTTTGTGATAGCGGGTATTTTAGTTTTGGTGTATTTTTACTTTCTACGCACATCAGCAACAAATTTAGGAGAAGATGCCATCTCGATGAAAGCACTTTTAGCCGGTGCGATTAGAGCAGCAGAAATGGGAGGTCTAGAAATAATTTCAGTCCATAATAACATGCGATTAAACATTGAGAGCAAAGGAAAAACAAAGGAAGGTAAGTGAGGTTATGTTTACGCTCCACTTTGCAGTTTTTAGGTTTCCCTCAACCATTCTTTTTGTATCATTTACTGTATAAACAAATATGGTTGATGAAATCGATATATAAATACATGAAGAGAACCCTTAAATCTTTCAGAATACCTTCAAATATTTTAGAAGTATTTCAAAATAATTCAGATTTAAAAGAGAAAAACGCATTAAAAATCTCTTGAACATAATATTTCAAACTGTTTCGCGTTCATTGAGATATTTTGAAATTTATAGATTTTTTCAATTAGTTAGCTCTGCGGAAGAGTGTCCAGTCTGGGTGGTTTGTGCCCTTTAACTGTAGAATTTTCAATGTTTATCATTTGGAAATTTAACGTTCAAAGTTGTAAGAGAATTTCAAACGAAAATGTTCAGTTATAGGCTGCTAAAAAATTTCGAATTTTGAGTAAACCCAAATTTGAATACTTTGAAATTCAAAACCATTAGAGGTTACTGAATTATAAAAATAAATATTAAAGTATTTCCAAGTATTCAATCTTATGTCATAAAATGTGTATATTGTTTGTCAAATTTCTATTAATGATTCTGATAAAATTTTCTTCAAGGATATTCAATGCGCATCTATTTTCAGTTTTCTAAGAATTTAGTATTTAATTGTTGTGTCTTCAATTTATTATTTCAGTTGAAAATTCATCTCTTCGATCAAAACCTCAGATATTTCGTTGAAAACTCGTTCCTTTTTTGGTTCAAGATCAAAAATTTTAATCAAACATTAGTAGTTCCATTTCTGGTTGAAATTCCATTTTTTTATTGAAACTTCAACTATTTGATTGAAATTTTCTGTATTTTGTTGCAAGTTGTATTCCATGGTAAGGAAATTCATGCATCTTTTTGTTTGGAAATTCTTCTGTTTTAGTATTTAAAGGCCTTGGATCAAGGTGTAAACATTATTTTCAATTTATGAAAAACTGCATAATTATCTTCACGCCAAATTAAATTAAATAGGGAGGTGAAACGGCAATGATGCAAATATTTTATTATTGCCACTTCGTAATAGATTTGATTATTTCTTTGCTGTTTTGATGTTAAATTCTATGGATTAAAAAAAAAAACAACATTTTTCTATCATCGTTTTGTTCTTCAAAGGTGTAAATGATCCAGTTACAGCTGCGGATTATAAATCACATTGTGCCATGTATCTTGCTTTGGCCGCAGCATTTCCGAAAATAACAGTTATTTCTGAAGAGGAATCCAAAGAGTGCGATAAAGTCAACATATCTGATTTGAAGGACTCAATGAAACTTTTAGATGATTACAATATTGAAGATGATCTTGTCAATGTTAACGATGTAACGGTTTGGATTGATCCTCTCGACGCAACAAAAGAATTCACAGGTAAAAAATCTAAAGTAAGATTCCTACTAGGATTAGTTACTCGGATTTTTGGTGTACACTTCATTGAAAGATTGCATAGGATTGCAAAAAATTGTATTCATGTGACTGAAAAATGTTATATAAAGTTGCAACATATTTCATAGATTATGGGAAATTTATCATAGAAAGTCATGATATAGGAAACGATTATAGGATAAACGCCAATGATAATTATCTGTGGCATGAATAATACAAGAATTCCAGAGGAATCAATGTAAAATGTAAAAAAACCCCAAACGAACGATTCATTTTACTTGAAGACCGCTCCAGGCATCATATTGAATAACTATCCATAAAAATTAAAATGAAAAACCAAGAACCTAACGACCACATTTGGAAAAACACCTTTAAATTTCTGTATTAAAATTGTAAAAAATAGCATAAAAATGTAAAAAGAGGATAGAAAAGATGAAAAGGCAATCCTAAGACCCATCTCCTATCCATAATTTTTTATCTATAGTAATTTCCAGGAATTTCAGATATTAACTTCATTGTTGGACGTTAAATTTCTGTTCTAATTAACTGCATACGTAAATTGCCGGATTTCCAAATTCTTCAAATAAGTGAGTTGTCAAACTTTCCAATTCTCAAAATTTCGGAAAAAAAGCAAAATATTTGATAGTAGCTATGTACGTATTTTTTTAGGAAATTTGATATTCCAGTAATTTTCATACTTTGTGAATCAGTAGAAATAATTGAAAATCACATGAAAATAGAATAAATCAAATTTATTGCCTGAAGTTTTTAAAAAACTATAAAACCCCTAAAGAAATTTCGACTATCTCCTTTCCCTATGACTTGCTTTTGTTAGGGAACTCTATATAATGGAGAAATTTTTTGTTTTAGAAAATTTGTTACAGTACGTAACAACTATGGTTTGCATCGCTGTTAAAAAAGAGCCAGTTATAGGAGTTATACACAAGCCATTTGAATCCAAAGCAACTTACTGGGCTTGGGCTGGACACGGAATTTCATCAAATCTAAACAAGCATATTATGGTGAACAAATTAATTAAAGGCAGAAGCAAACTATTGAAAGTTAGAAAAGTTTGGACTCTGAACCAGTTTGGATTTCAGAAATTTCAATTCAAGAGCATATAAAGTTTACTAATGAAAATTTGTTTCGAGCTAATCTAAATTTTCTTGTTTAGCATCCACAAGAAAATAAAACTCCAGTTCTAATCGTTTCGAGATCACATGCTGGATTAGTGCAAAATGCATCTAGAATAGCTTTTGGTGAAGATGTACAGATTATTTCTGCAGCTGGAGCTGGTTCGTATTTCTTTCAGCCTCCGTACAAAGTATTTTAGGAATAGTAAGAAAGAAATGTCATCATATTACCCAGACTGCAATCCCTATGGCGAAAAAATTACGGCAAAAAATAGAAAATTGATAAACATAATTTGACAATCATAATTTTTCTATACGTGATTAGGTTTGCTCAATAATTCAGATTTTGAGTCACAATTTATGGTTGCTAAAGATTGAATGTTTTCAATTTGAGCTTGCTTATTGAGATCGACTATTTGAGTCTAAAATTATTTGATTCTTAAATTTGTCTTCAAAGCGCCCCAATTTTATCGCTTTCATTTTAAAACGCCTCAAGTCTCCAATTATTCAGTTTTGGCTCCATGTTTCAAATTATCAGAACATTGAGACATTATTTGAATAGTAGCAGTTTGAAGAATTAAAAATTGGAATCTTCTCCAGATATGTGGATTGCAACTTGTTCAAAAATTAGGTTTTTTACATAATAAGAGTAAATTTTGAAGCGATTCAAAATTAGATTCAAAAATTGTACTGAGTTGAACTTTAAAGAATCTCAATTCAAAATTGTGTAAGTTCAAAAGAATGAGTTCTCGAAAATGAGTTTTCTACCAAATAGTTAAGATTACCAACAACAAAAATTAATCTTCTACCGATCAAATAGAATGTTCAATCAAAAATCCGAATTTCTAGCATAGTGATTGGATTTTAATTTAAAAAATAGGTGTTCTCAATGAATAATTTAATAGTTGATATTCCAACCAAAAATATGTTTATTTAAAACAAAAAATAGTAGAAGTCAACCAAAGAAGCGAATTTCCAACACAGTACTTAAATCCTTAACCAAAATAGATCAATTTTCTACCAAACAGTTGTTTTTTCGAGCAATAAAGACAGATTTTTATAAAACAATTAACTTTTTAACACTAGAAGAAAAGGCGCTGCTGTCAGGGGACACTTTCGCATATTATTCAAGAGATATTTATATGTCATAAGAAGTTTTAAATGATAAGTTGACTGGAATCGCCTTTTGATGCCCCCTTTCTAAATAAAATCCCCCTGTTTACTTAAAATGAAACTACTGAATCGATGTGATCTCAACTTTAGGGACTTGAGGGACAATACCTGAAAATTATTTGCAATATAGGATTTAGGGGACTGTCTGTTTGGCCATATTTCCTCTAAGTAAAGAAGTTCTGATTCCCAATTTTCCGTGCTAGGTTACAAGGCTCTAGAAATCGCTGCTGGAAACGCAACAGCGTATGTGCACATGACAACAATAAAAAAATGGGATATTTGTGCTTGCTCTGCTATTATCAGGTAATCAATTCGAAAATAAATTCAGTTTTGAATAACTTTCAATCAAAATCTAACGGTAACGCCTTTTTCAGCGCACTTGGAGGCAAAATGACAGCCTTATCTGGACCAGGAAGGATATCCTTTGGTACAAGTGATCCAACTGCATTAGATTCTGGACTTTTAGCCACGATAAGAGACCACAATTGGTATTTGGACAAATTTTCTAATGTCTGAATAACTGTGATTCATCATATCAATCAGGATATCAAGACAGGAAGTTGCAGCTACAAAGTCACATTCCTGTATATTAAAGATGACCTGATTTAGTTCAGGTCTTCAGGGCACAACTTATAATTATCGAATGTGGGATCTTCCATAGTAGAAACTTCTTATGCCGGAGTTTTTTCAAAACATGTAGATGCCAGTGGTGAACATTTTTATTCTAATTATATAAAATGCAAAGCACTGTAAGAACTGGAGTATCCCCAGAGAATTAACACTTCGCGATAAGATACCAGAGAACCTATAATAGTGTGGAGCCAAAGAACTTTTTATCCCATTTTCAAATTGAGAGTGGGATCAAAAGTTGTAGTTTGGTCTCTCAACAAAAAGTCATAGATAAAGAAAAATCGGATGTTCGCGCATTGACGGAACAGCTCAAAAAAATGAATAATAGGGATTCTTTTATTATTTTTGAACGAAATGAATATTTCAAGAGGGATAAGGTTTCTTGAAATTAATATTAATATCATCCTCCAAAAACAATGCAACTATAAAAAAATCTTCATACCTCGTAAATTTCTGGTAAACTTGAGAATGATGGGAAGTATGTTTTTTAGGTAATCCTACAAAAGCTGTACAGCAATACACTAGCTGTTGATTGAAAACTCAAAAAACAAAAACTTTGCACAAAAAGAGTCATTGTAAAAAGAGAAGGATAAGTTTTCTGTCGAAAAAGATGACGATCTTAACATGAAGAATTATTCCTAACCCAACAAAATGAATTTAATACAAAAATGACCATTTTGAACCCAAAAAGAAGAATTTTCAACGAAGGAGATTAGTTTCAACTGAGAAAAATAAATTTTTAAGCAAATATTTCTATTTGCAAATACCAAATAGTTGGACTTTCAAGCTAAAAACACGAATTTTTCATAAAATAGTTTAACTCCTTACTAGAGAAGATAAGTTTTATTCCATAAAAGATCAATTTCTAATCTAAAAAGACTAATTCCCAGAGTTGCGTTCCGAAGTTTAGAGTCAACTGTTTTCTGAAGCATTTCACTTTTTAGCTCTAAAAATTAACTTTTGTTGAAAGTTTTTCTCTTAATTGATCTTTAATGGTTACTAAAGGTATCTATGTAGGATGAAAATTCAACTATTTGTTTAAAGATGCAATTATTTCGTTGAAAATTCAACTGTTTGGTTGCAAATGCAACCTTGCACTTGAATTTTGCAGTTGAAACTATTTGTTAGGAAATTTGAGTTTTTTTGTTGGAAGTAATCTCTCTAATCGGAAATTTATCTTTTTGGGTTGAAAGTTAATCTGTTATGGTAAAAAAGGCATTTTGTTCAAATATGATATTTTTTGTTGAAAATTCTATCAGATCCTTTCTATGAGATGAAGAATCGTTACCAATGGAAGAAATGTAATATAATCAAATGAAAACGTAATTTTCCTGATTATTTTCAAGTTTATTAATATTTTACAATATTTATATACACATAGATTTTTTTATTTTTGCACACATAAGATATATTGCAGCTTTGTTTAGCTCTCCAACTTTAGAAAAAAAGAATATTTATTTTTTGATGTACAAAAATAAATCGACCAGGTATAGGATTTCTGAATGAGATTGGATCCAAACCAGTCGCGCGTCAAACGTCGAATCGAAAGTGGAATTTTGATGCGAATTGGATGGTGTCGAATGGTATCGAAAATTTAACATTCAAGCGAATAGAGCCAAAAGTCAAATTTCGGTTCAAATTATTTTTTCACGTTACTGATATTTGGCAATTTAGGGTAACGTTGAAAACTTGAAATTTCAATTCTCAAAACCATGCCCATTTAATGTTTGTCGTTCAGTAATTGCAACTAACTTGGATTCTTTCAAATTCATGGAAAAAGTTCTAGTGGTAAGAAGTGAGGATACACAATTGAGAATCTAAAAAAAAATTCTGGCTGAATACAGGAATTTCCGTGCCTAAAAAGTATTCAATTAAAATTAGAGTGACTTGTCATTTATTTATATTTTCGAAGAAAATCATTTTTTCACTTGTAAGTCTCGTGGAATTCGCCATTGCTGGTAACTTTTGAATGGCTGTTACAGATTATATTAATTAGGTTGAAGAGAGAATAATTTACCATCTCAATTTGAACTAAATAGATTTTGTTAAACATTTAAAAAAATGTTGAAATCAGTGTTAATATAGCCGAATTCCTGGAACGTCATTTTTTCTATATTAAAAAAGAATTCTCATATTCAGCAGGAATTTTAATTAGGATTTCCAAGTCTTTTTAACTGCTAGATAGAACACCACACAAAATAATGTTTATACCATTTTCCAGATATGAATTAAATTTCAGAAACTTCAGAAGTTTCAAGGGTATGTGAAAGCTTGTTGCGTGGTTCGGTACGTGGTTTATTTTTGACGGCTTCATTTTTTGGAAAAGTCCTGAGTGTCTTCAGAACTGTTTTTGCATTTTTCTAATTATGGAACTGTTTTCATTTGAATCCCTTAAATCTGGTGTTTCTCAAAAGTTTGTCAACAAAGAATCGCGTTAGAATAAGTTTGGAGTAACAATGTTCCGTCTCAGAAATTTATTGTTTTTAAAACTTTCAGCTGGAAGTTTCAATGGGAATGTTCAAAGTCAGTGAATTTGATAAAATTTAAGCATTTTGGCCATATTTACGATAATTATAGATGTAAAAAAAGATTCATTTTCAACCAAATGGTCGAACTATCACACAAATAGTTAGATCTTCAAGTTTGAAATCCGAATGTCCTATGAGGCTGTTGAATTTGCAACCGAAAAAGATAAATTCCCATCAAAAAAGTTCAATTCAAAACCAAGTTGTTGAACTTTCGATTTGAGCCACAGAGACAAATCTTCAACAAAATAGTTCAATGTTAAGCAAATAGTTGAATTTAGAATAAAAAACAGTAGAATGCAAACAACAAAATAGGAAAATATTAATTTTCAATAAAAAAGTGCATTTCCATTCGGAAAATAATTCTGAATTGAATTGTTAAATTAAAAATTTGAAAACAATAGATTTTCAACAAGAATGAGTGTTTAACAAATTAAAAATCAATTCATTGAATTTGCAACCAAAAGAAGATTAATTCCTAATGAAAATTTTGATAGTTAAATTTTCGACTTAGAGCAATCAATTCTCCGCAAAAGATAGATTTGTTCTATTTTCTGTCAGGATAATTGATTTTCTTTTTAAGGAAAACTAAAAATAGTTGAATTTTTCCATGCGACTGTTTTAGAATGGGAGTTTATCTCGTTTGGTTCATAATTCGACTGTTTGTATGTAAACTCGATCATTTTATTAAAAATGCAAATTTTTTCTTGTAAAATCAATTTTTTCGATCGAATAATGAAATTGATACTCAAAATATTTATTTTTGTATTCAAATATCATATAGAAAATCCCTTTCTCAAAATTCTGTTTTCTTTTTTCAAATTCGTCCGTTTTGGTAAAGCGTTAATCCTCAGGGTTAAATATATATATACTTTTGGTTGAAAATTCAACTACTCAAGTAAAATTTGAACCAATTTGTTAGGTTTTTTCTTGACCTCTTTGGTTAAAAATTCAACCGTATGGTTGTAAAATCAACTTTCCTTGGAAATCCAACAATTTTAGAGTGAATCAAGCTATTTGGATTGAAATGAACTTTTTTGTTGAAAAATTGAAATTTTTTATAGAAAATTAGATTGTTCTAGTTGAGAATTAAACCATTTGCTTAAAAATTCAAAACTTGTTATGTAAATTTCATTACTTGTTAGAAAATTGAACTATCTGGTTGAAAATTCTCTTGTTTGTTAGAAACTCATATGTTTGGTCGAAAATGAATTTGTTGATTAAAACATTTATTTGAAAATTCAACCGTTCTATAGAGAACGCTCCTATTTGCCTTTAAAATTTGAAAGTTTTCTTGAAAATCTCTGTGCTTTGTTTTAAATTCGTATTTTTGGTAGAAAATGAATCTCTTTGGCAGGACATTAATCTTTTTGGTTGGGAGTGGCACTGCTTGAATGAATGTTTTATTACTTCCTCAATTTTTTTATTTAAGGTCCACTTCTTTGGCCAAAAATTCAATTATTTAGTTGTTAATTACCCTTTTTATAGAAATTCAATTTTTCTGTAGAAAATTGGTCTTTTGGTCTTCAAAATTGAACAATTTGGGAGGCAATTAAATACTCTGTTCTAAAACATTGCTAGTTTAGAGTCATTAAGATGTAGCACATATCTTACTGTTTTGAAAAGTGAAACCATGCGAAGAATTTTAGAAACTAGGAATTTTTTATTACCCTGTATAAAGCATTATGTAGTACATTTTGAAATTTTTTTCTTACTATGTATATAATTCTTTTGAGTGCGCTTGGAAAACGTTTTTTAAGCATTTTTTTAAATGCCTGTTGACGATGCTGAATGTGTCTTTTTGAAGATGAAATATAATGTAGAAAATTTTAAGAGGTATGAGTTATCAAAGGCATATACGCTATCATATCCTTTAATTACATTCCGATGGAGTTTGAAAAAGAATGTATTCACAAATTGGAGATATGTTTCAATAATTTATTTGATAATTTCTCATAAAACATTTATGATTTCGAAAGAACTTATATTTTCTTACTCATCAAGATTGTAAAAAAAAAAACGACAACAAGGGTTTC
>WSXT02182708.1:0-20951 GCA_011762715.2 Neuroterus valhalla | reverse complement strand
CCGCTTCTAAAATCGCGATCCTTATCTAGAAGAATCAAAATAAGAGTTTATAAAACAATAATCATGCCAGTTGTGATGTATGGGTACGAAACGTGGGCATTAGCTCAAACGCAGGAAAATTAAGACAATTAAGACAATTAAGTTTAATTGTTTCAATTATGACTATTTAACTGATCATACAAAATACATAAATGCATTCATTTCATGCGATGCAGGTCAAGATGTGGATTGGGGGCTAAAAGAGTCTGCTGGTTAACCTGCATACCTGATTCAACCGAACGAGCTCAAAACCCGATCCGACCCGCGGGGGTTAAGTTTGTTTTGTACATCCCCATATATTAGTAAAATTCAAAATGCTCATCAGCAAAATATATTGTTATTTGACAAATATTCATTCAAACATCCTTGAATTTGGTGTGAATATGGCATTTGGAGGTAGGGAGTATAGGTGTTTGATATATATTGGAATGAGTATAGACTCTCATGTGCTAAGGAGATGAGAGATGGGGATAAAAGAAGGAAAATAGAGTACAAAACCTCCATGGCAGATTCATGAGGTGCCTAATGGGGGTAAGTTGGTGCAGTACAAGACATATGTTTAGAGGAGAAATAGGAGAAAAAACAATGGTATTAAGATAACGCAGCAGAAATTTATAGTTTAGAGAGAAGGCGAGGAAGGAAGGGATGTAAAATTGCAGACGCATACCTGAGTAAGAATTGGCATGAGCAGAGAAGGATAATACAGAAGGTTTGGGGTATCAGGATAAGAGATATCAAACAAGAAACCTTAAATGTTGAAAAAGGAGAGTAAGTGGAATTTAGAGCGGCCGAGAATTGGGAAGGAGCAACAGCATGCTGATACTGGATGGAAGAACAGGAGAAATTATCTGGACTATGGTTATGTAGTAGAGTCTTAGGAACATGTGTTTGAAGTGCTTATAAAGGGGAAGTAGAAGATAGGAGTGTGGTTGATTATGTGAGACGGATTGCGGAAGGAAGTGGTCACGAAGTAGGACGTATAAAGATATTAGAGAAATAAAGTAGAAAGTCAAGAAAACTATAAGAACAAAAGATGAGCAGAGGAAACAGAAGCTCTAGAAGCTCGCTTATGCGCAAATAGTCTCTCAGTCGTAACAAATAGCCGAGAAGTGAGCATTTCAGTTATATAGTTATGCAACTGAAGGTTAAGGAAATAGAGGCCCTCAAGCCCATAAAAGGAAGATATTGTATGCATACAACATGCATACAAAATATTAGAGTCAATGGATCTGTAGGCGTAAGTGAAAACTTTCGTATCTTAATGGTACGAAGTGGTTTGAAACGTTAAGGTTTCTGTTTTGATCCGGTAATTGGAGATAAGAAGCTTACATGAGTTGAATAGGAACAATAATTCACAAATATGTTTAAATAACACAAGCATGAAAAAAAGTTTCCGATTGGGAAGACTTACACTTAGTATTTTCTCCCAAAGGGAGATGTATCATCAACTGAGGACTGTTCATAGGTTTGAAAGATGTTTTTATAATGTCTTTGGTCCTTGCAACTCTATGAATATATTGCTGCAACAAGTATAACTAATTTCATTTACATTTGAGACTGTCTTCCCGAAATTTATAATACGGTTATAGAATAGTCACCAATAATAATTTTTTTCAAACGTACAAGTATTTTTTTTAATTGAAAAATTGGACCTCCTTGTATGTGGCTAGTGATAGCACGGACTAAACCTAACGTTAAATTGAAACCGAGATGTTCGACAAGTTCAATCTAGAGGACACACACATATCCGATACTTGAGAAAGGATCTGTGAATGTGTGTGGCAGACGTTGTGCTGGCAGAAGCTCGTCGTGGGATTCCTGTTGTCTGAATTTGGCGGACGAGAGACGGGCGCAATATGTCCCTCGTGTCCGAATGCTCGCTTCCGGCAGTTGAACCAAATGTCCCAATTTGGTTCACCCTCGACGAGGCCAGACGTACGTTGGAACGTGATTTGAATATTTTGTCCAGTCTTGGAATGCTCAAACTCTTTGGCAAACAGCAAACTTGCTTGTTATCGATTGTCATATATAAAAAACTGGAGGGAGGACCTCAGCTTTCAGGTTATTTATCTATACATTAATAGTTTTTTATGATACCTCTCGGCCAAGCTAAAGGGAGGTGTCAAAACCAGAAACCCATTTCAAAGTCCAATTATAATAAACAGAAATTAAATTCAATCATTTAGTTTTATGCACCTTTGTTCCTCCCCTGAAAGTGAAGGTTATTCATAAACCTTTTTATTTATGCTCTTATGCTGTCGGTTTTATATAGATGAACGATCATCCTTTAGCCTTTTGGCCTCGAAAAATCGACTTGTTTTTCCCACCCTGTTTAACAAAATCTTTGCATTAAATGTTCAAATCCAACATCCGTTTACACTTCATACAATATCATCCATCAATACCTTAATACTATGACAGCATTGCTAAACTCCGCCTCCGCAGTTCCTACCCATTTATTATCTACCATGCCTCATTTTTTATTTTTTATCTTCTATTTATATAATTATTTACAATCATCTTATTCCTACTCTCTCTGTTCCTTAAACATCTATCTCCATTCCTTACACATATATTTCCATTCTTCCTCCTTTAACTTCCTTCTCTTACTTCCCATCTTACCCAACACCTCCTTCACCCGTGCAATTGCCTGATTCTCCCCTCTTTCATGCAGGACTACATTCATA
The DNA here is from genome assembly GCA_011762715.2 of Neuroterus valhalla. Lineage (NCBI taxonomy): Eukaryota > Metazoa > Arthropoda > Insecta > Hymenoptera > Cynipidae > Neuroterus > Neuroterus valhalla. The sequence goes on along the minus strand of WSXT02182708.1, from coordinate 18,225 downwards.
CTTACTCCACTACTTTCCGCTTCCTCGCATTCTTGCAACCAGTGTTCCACCATTGCATACCCCTTTCCACACAACTCGCATATTCTCTTCTCCTGCGAAAGCCAGAACTTTCTAAAGCCCTTTATGCTTCCACATCTTATCTATCGCGCAAATATTGCGCTCTCTCTATTGGCATAATCTACCCATATTTGTCATTGTACCTTGATCCTCTTATCCTCTTCTCCCCTCCTGTCTCCTACTCCATGCAGAAGACACTCATAACATCAATTATCTTTCTTACTCTATCTTTTATATAACCATTCACTTCTCCATTTCTCCTGAATTGGAGACCCAGGTACACAAACTCTTTCACCTCCTGCACCGCCGTCCCCTTCAAATTCCAATCTCCTCCTTTATCCCTTCCATCCGCTCTCCTGAACACCATGATCTCGGACTCTTCTGCATTCAACTGCAACCGACTCCTATCCAGGTATCTTCTCAACCTCTTCATCATCTCATTAAAGGTTTCCTCACTTTTTGACAACAATACTATGCTATCTGCATACGCGACAGGCCATATCCTAACCTCTTCTACGCTCACTTCTCCTACTACTCCTCCTACCACTCCTTCCTCTAGCTTCCTCTCCATGTTAGCAATTAAGATCGCGAAAAGCGTTGATCTAAGCGGGCAATCTTGCCGCAACCCCATATCCGTCTAGAAACCCTTCGAGATCATCTACTCCCCTCTTTCTCTATCCTCAGTCTCTTCAGACACCTCCCTTACCCTTTCGATCAGACCTTTCTTTACTCCCTCTCTTCCATCGCCCCCTACAACCTTCCTTTATCCACTGATGGAAACGCGCCTTTGAGATCCACGAGTAACGTGTGCAAACTTTTGCACCTTTCTTCGCTATCTTTCTGACTACCAGATGCTGCCATGCATAAGTATTGTTGATAGTGCTCCTTCCTACTCTGAATCCTTCCTGCGTCTCCCGCAATATACCTTTCCCCTTGACATTATTTCGTAGCCTCTCCACCAGTTTTATCGCGTATACTTTGTACGTCGTATTCTTCAATAAGATTCCTCTATAATTTTCCTGCTTACCCCCATCCTCTTCCCTATGCAGTGATACTATCAACCCTCCCCTCCACTCTCCTGGGAATCCCTCACCTCTCCTAATCTTCTTTACTACATCTTATAGTCTGTACCTAACTGCTAGTGTAATAAATACCCATACTTTGTTCTGCACCCTACTCAAACCTGCCTCCTTCGACCTTCTTACTTTATCATGTGTATCTCTATCTCCTAGTCAATTGAATCAATCCCCCTTCCGCCCCTCGTTCTTCTTCCACCTTTTTCTTAACACATCAACCTGAACTCGTTCCTCATCTCTACGTACTCCTTCCTCCTCACATTATTTCTTTCTAAATCTTCTCTCTCACGCCTTCGACCCCTGTTATCATTCCATTTGCGACCGCCTACCCTGTATTTCCCATCCAGTCTCTTAAAATGTCCTCGCCTTATTCATTTTTATGTCCTTCGATCGTCATTCAAAACTTTACCCACCACTATGAAGACCCCTCTTTTCTCGCCATTCACGCATTGGAATCTTCTTCTAGTATCATCAGTTCCCCCTATTTCTCGCCTATAACATCTTCCACTCTTCCTTTATTCCTTTCCATCCAGTTCCTATCGCACACCGTCACGAACTTACACGTCACCCCTCCTATCTTCACAGCCCTCATTTGCACCCCCTGACCCTCACCACCACCATGAATTTCTTCTTCAAAACCCTTCCTGATCCCCGTTTTAATTTCTCCACTGGCCCTGCCTTTCTTCTTCAATCTGGCCGCCTTTTTGAGCCTCCACCCAAACCCTCTTGGGAGCCTTGGTTCTATCCTACCACACTCCATGCCTTCTACCTACATTTCTTATAGTACAATAACATGGAATCCCTCCACAAACCTCCAAAAGTCCTCATCTTTGATGTTTATCCCTAAAACATTCTCAAAGAGCACCTCCATCAATCTACCGCCCTGCTGTTTCCCTACACCCTACTTCCTACAAGATAAGTAACCCTGCACATCTTCCAACTTCTCTTCCTTCTAATCTCGAACCCACATTGTATCCTCCATTTCCTCCCTTCAATCTTCATTTAAGCAACAAGTACAGTATTACAAATCGACTATGAGAGGAACTAAGACTATCGTCCTAAGAAACACCACTTATCCTTCGAAACTCTATCCTACGGGGCTGTACTTATCGGTAGAAAAACTCTATACCTCAGGACTTCGCACACCCTTTTAAACTCCACCAAGACCTAAAGACTCCGTTGTTTCCTCGGGACTGTCTCTGTCACACATAGACATTGTATCATAGGAGACAATCTCCCTCAAGACCTTCCCATATCTAGGGTCTCCACCTAATCCTCGGAACCCCCACCTACCACACGGGATTCTTCTGTCCTACATTTCATTTACTATTTTACTACCAAAATAAAACGGTGGTGAAAATTTAGGCTCTTTGCTTACGAAATTGAGAGCGCTCTCTGACCATTTCACGAACAGAAATTCATTTTACATTCTCGTGTAAGTTCCGATCGTAAATTGCATAAACATACTTCGTTCACAGTACAGTGTTAGACCTGCAAAGAAGAACGAACTATTGGATTTTAGGGATGAGTCAAATTAAAGCTATATACTTTCTGGGGCACTGTAGAAAAAGGCAAGGTGTGGAAACTCTCTTTCGTAGAGCTATTTGAAACTAAGAGCAATCTGATCTTTCGAACTTTCACAATGAAGCAGAAGAAAGGAGATTGCCTTGCGAGCGTCCTAAAACCTACTGGAAATTGACACTGAGTACTGTGAACGTGAAAGACTTCTCTAGAACGTACATTTCCTTGTGGTTAGGATCAAGACGGTGATTTCCAGGAATTGCCAGTACTAACCTCGGAATCTAGGCTCGTGAGATTGCCAACTCGTAACCTTGCTTTTATGAACGTACAGGGTGCATATACGGCATGAGTGGAAGTAGGGACAGAGTTTCTTGTATTTATTCAGCGTGTACAACTCCAGCTTGCGAATCTTTGAATGACAATGCTGAATATATAATGTCAAAGAATAGTCTGTCATAGAGCAGAACGTTGATCTATAGCATTGGGGCTTCATAACTCAAAAAGCTTCAAACTTTGATTGAACGTTTGAAAAAGAGTAAGAATGTTGCATTCCATATAATGATTTGGATTTAAGGTCCTTCCTTCTTATATACTTCGATTTTATTCGCTAAACCCTATTGCATTCACAACGCATGTAATAAAAAGTGTTTTCCCCGACCTCAAAAAAAAGGCTTATCCCTCGCCTGCTACGCGGAAGTGAAGCCGTTTATTCCTAACCTATGACATTCGCGCAAGCGCTGAATACAACGCATGCGCGTTGCGTCTTTATGGCTGCCTCCAGGTGTAATATAGGTGCCAGAGGGAGAGTTGAGAAAGCATAGCATATGCGTATTCGTCAGCACACCCGTACGCTTCACTAATTGAAAATACTCGATTCTGCAACCGCTATTGCAGGAAAGAAAATATGTTAATTTAGTAAACTCAGGAAAAAATATAGTACACTACGAAGGAAATGGCCGATTTCAACCTGGTGTGATTATGGCCCACGCTTCGATCGAGCAGAAAATTCACTTTAGGCGAAAATTGCCTGCTTCCCTCCCTTGTGGCCTAATGTACTATTGCCATCTCTTTTTTTGAAAAAGGGGGAAATCGCTGCACCAAGTTTCATGAAATGGAAAGGAATCCTTCTCATGATTATCCAAAACGTGACTTCCAAGGCTGACATGTTAGAACCTAACCCAAGCTTGATACCATCTGAGCTACAATCAGGGACTTTCAGTTCCTTTCTGAAAGTGGAAAGAGTCAAATATTGTGAGGTCTGGATTTTGGTGTGACCGTGGTGGAATTTTAGGATGTTGATGGTAAAAGGGAGTGAAGGAGATTTTCGGGTGGGAGACTGTGCGTGGTAAGTGAATGCATTTGGAAGGTGAGTGACGATTTCAGTGTTCGAGGTGCATTTAGTTTGTTGGTTTGGACTAAGGTTCGTGTCAGTTGGCGTGGGGTCAGGGTGAGGAGATCGGTTTACAGAGCAAGGTAAAGGGATATAAGTGCAAGTTAAAGTGAGGATTGGGAGGAGGGAGTTGGGGGTTACAGTGGACAATCAAAAATATTCAGGTCACAGCCGGAAAAAGACGAAAACAGAGATAAGGCGGAAAGGCCGATGTAAGGGGTTGGTTTAAAATGAATTCAAAAAATGTTTATAGAGGTGATGGAAATGCAGGAAAAGAGCCAGAAGGAGCGGGAGATAAAATAAAGCCATAAATTAGACGAGAAATGGCTGAACTAAGGATGGAGAAGTGGGAGAAATTTAGGGAAAATTTAGAGAAAAGGATGCATGACCTAGAGCGAAAACTAGAGAAGCAGGGGTAGCCGAAGGGAAAAGTGGAGGAGTCTAAAAGTAGGTTGGAAGATATACAAGGCGCAATCTGAAAGTTTGAAAGTAAGGAATCAGGAAATGAGGTAGTAAATAGGGACATGTTGGGAATAATTAAAAAGAGAATGGAAAGGAACGGGAGAGAGGAAAGGAAAAAACAGGATAATGGGAGAAGGGACAAAATAGTGCTCGTGAAATTGAAGAACGGGGACGATAACAGGGAGGTGATGTTGAAGGAAAGGTAGTTATATGGGAGTGAACAGAGGATAAAAGATCATTGGACACGTGAACAGAGGAATATGAAGTATAAATTAAGAAAAGTAGAGGGAGAGGAGAAAAAGAAACGGAAAGGAAACATGGTTCAAGCATGGGAAAATAAAAATACAAGATATATGGTGCGATTGGGTTAAAGAGACAGAAAAGTGAGTAAGAAGTTCGGTGTCGGCGGACTGGGAGAGAAAGGAAGGAGAGAGGAGAGAATAAGAAATAGTGAAGAGTAAAGAGGAAAGGAAGGAAGGAGTGAGTGGAAAATATGGTACTGGAATGTTGCAGGATTGGAAAGAAAAGATAGAGAATTTATGAGGAGTCCGGAAAAATGGGAGGTGGTAGTGATGATGGAAACGTGGCTTGAAGAGAAAGAATGAAAAAGAGTAGGAGGAAGATTACAAAATGGTTACAGTTAGCATATTAAAAATGTAAAGAGGAGAGATATATAAGGCAGGGCAAGGGAGAAATGGTGATGGGAGTAAGAAAGGAATATCTAGCAGAGATGGATAGAAGGGTGATGAAGTTAGAAATTGAAGGATCGTTGATAGAAGAAATAAAGATTAGAGTAGGGAGATGAAAGATAGTAGGAGTGTACGTGAACGAAGATATGCAGGAGAAATCCGAGGGGATACAAGACCTGATGATAGAAAACGAAGGGGGGATCAAGTCTTCAATGGGAGGATATTTTATGCGAGAACAGGAGAAAGATGAGGAAGGGGATCGGGAGGAGAGCGAAGAGACAAATCCTGGTACAAGGTACTTCATAGGGAAGGGAAGCAATCGTTGAAATGTTCAGAGGAAATGGGATGGCTTATCATAAACGGGAATATAGATGGGAATGAGGAAGGTGAATATACACGGTTGGGAGGAAAAGTGAACAGTCATTGACCATGTGATAATAGACGACGAGGTAACAGGGAAGATCAAGAAACTAGAGGAAGGAGAACATATAGATTCTGGGTAAAAAGGAAGTAAAGGTAAAAATAACAGGAAAAGGGGATTGGTCAATAGAAGGAAAAGGGCAATTAAAAGAGAAGCTGAAAGATGTTAAAATGGGAGAAGGAAATGTAGATGAAGAGATGGAGATAATGATAGGAGAAATAGAGTGTTAGAAGGAACAAGCAAGAGAGAGGTTAGTGGGGAAGGAGTAGTGGAGATAAATAGAGAAGAGGAGAAGGGATATACTTAGGTGTGTGATAAGAAGAAAAGAAAAAAAAGGAGGTTTTAAGAAGAGGCGGAGAAGGCTTGAACAGAAGAAGAGGTTTGGAATTCAGTAAATAAAGAGGGAAAAAGAAGGAAAAAGGTAAACCAGGATATAGAGATGGTAGAATGGAAAAAATATTTCATGCATCTGCTAGGAGGGTTAGAGAATAAAGTCACGAAGGGCCGAAGAGAAAGAAGGGGAGAGACGAGGAAGAGGACATAACAAGAGAAAAATGATCAATGTTTGAAGGATAATGAAAGAGGGGAAAGCTCCACGTCTAGATGAAATTCCAAATGAAGTATGGAAGTATGTAGGAAATGAGCTGAATGAAATGGAGATTATAAGGCACATATAAGAGAAAGAATAAGAAAAGTGGCAGGGGTAATGAAGCAGGTATAGGCTATAGAAAAATAAAGATTTTAGAAAGATTGAAAACGTAGAATGTGGTTGTTTGATACCATATGGCCGGTTCTAGAATATGGAGCAAAAATACGTGGCTGGAAGGAAGAAAAAGGGATGGAAAGGTTAAAGGAACGGTATGTGAGATAGACTCTAGGAGTGGATTAGAGAACGCCTGGATACATGGTGACAGAGGGAATGCAGAGCCATAAATAAAATATCAGAGTAGGTAAGAGGGCATGAAAATTTGAAGAAAGGCTAAGGGAGGGACAGGAAGGGGAGTTAGAGAAAGGATGTCTGAAGGAGGTGGGAGAAAGGAGAGGAAGGGCGATTTAGTTAACGAAACGGGGAGCAGAAAGAACAGAGTTCCTTACAGATAGGTATATAGGAGAGGGAATTGGAGTAAATTTTGAAGAATTTGAATAAAATGATAAGGAAAGTCAATCCATAGGAGGATGGGGAGAGATTAAGGAATTGAAATACAATAAATGGTATAGGATAATAAAAAAGAAAGGACTACCAAGTAGTTGGAAAAGGGTTAAAGAGAAAAGAGATGGACAAGAATAGCAAGACTTAGATTGGGGAACGAGGTGAGGTAAGCGATGTATTGGGAAGAAAAGATGAAAAAAGTGTATGATATGTGAATGGGAAGAAGAAACATGGGATCATGTGTGGGAAGGATATATGAGAGGAATGGAAGATAAAGGAAGCTGGTAAGAGAACGGGTAAAGATTCTTGGGCAGAAAGGAGAGGGGGAGGAGTGGATGAGGTAATTGGAGGAAGCTACAGGAAAAAATGAGATACAATAAAAGAATGGTAGTTTAAAGATGAGAAGAGGAAGAAAAAGGAAACGAAAGTCATACAGAAATATTAGATGGATAAGAGGGTATAGTTAGAATAAGTAGAATTAAAGAGGACAAGATGAGGCTGCGCTCTGTTTCTCTCGCCCGTACACTCAAATCGCTAAAAACGTTCAAGCACTCAATCACTCGTCGTTCACTCGCTCGTAGTTTTTCAGTCACTCCGGCAAATTGCGTTGATATAGGAGATAAGAATAATAATAAGATAAGAATATTAAGATAAGAATAATAAATGATAATAAAATAGTGCTGATAACGTTCCACATTTCTGGCTGGGGCTGCTAACCTCCCCCCTCCCCCCTGCGTACGCTTCCGGCTACGATAACTGACTAGGCCATAAGTTACGTTTCTTATTTTAAGATATCAAGGAATAGTATAATATGTGATTCCTACTTCTTCAATTTTCTTATCATTGAGTAAAGTCCATTATCACGCACCGTATAATTGTATTCCTGTCTTGCCTCAGTAATAATTTACTAATTATTTTGTTCATTCTGATCATTTCTTCACCTATTTCAATGCTCTTTGTTCTACCGATTTTTATCCTTTATATTCTAGACCTATCATAATTATAAAACTTGAGATTCTAATGAGTGATAAGATAATGTATTCTATGAATTCCTCAGGCGTTCTTATTTTAATATGAGGGATCTTAAAAGTGCTCAATTCACCAGATGTAAAGTCTCATGCGAACTTGGATAGAAAAGTCTATCTCGTCTTTTTTCAGAAATAACTAATGCTGTAATATTTCATTTGATTATGCTCTCCTGAAATGCGATCGCATTCCATCATCTTATATGATCAGTCAATTCAATGCATCCGTTTTGGTTTTGTTCTCTGTCTTCATCAATGTTATCCATTTCTGTAAAATGTTACGCTATAATTTTGTGGTAAAGGAATATCAAATTCTTATGAAAATGTGGAGTACAGTAGGATATAAAATGTAATAGAACATAATGGAAATTTATTTCTTTTTTTAAAAGAGGTTCTATAAGAGGATCGAGTCATTTGGAAGATAAATCAGATAAAAACAATAGAGCGGGGAAAAATGAAATAGATATAATTCTTCAGAATAAGGTTTTATTTTCTACATAGATTCTGAAAAGGTTTCAAAATATGTCACAAGATTTAGGAAAGATTTTAACTATACTTGTAGCGAAAAAACCATGACCCGATAAGGAGCACGTTCACCGACTCTGTTTTTATTCTTCAAGTTGATCATGTCATAAGATTGAACTAACTCAATAAGATATTCGACGCGTTGCAAGCTTCTAACTTCGATGCAATCCTTCATGTATGATAGAAACTTAGCGTGTCAGTAGATCGAGGATACTTTGGAATTAAGAGGAATCACATTGTCGATTAATTGTCGCAGTGCGAGCTTCCAGAACGAGTAAGTAGTCGGACGTGACGAAAGTTCTTGCTAGTTGACAAGATAGATGCACTCCAGAGACTTGTATGCCTATAGGAACGTACGGTTGCTAACAGGATGAGTACCTGTTGTGAGCGCTAAAATCGCACCACGTACCGACAGAGTGTTTCTCACTTTACAGTTTCTGCAAAAGTCACGTTAAAGCCGTTTCTACTTACGATCTAGGAACATCGTTAACAAAGAACACTTGCTGTTTCAAAGTGCTGAAAAAATGGAAGTAGCAGCGTGGGAACTAGAAAAAGTTTGTTTTCCTCTCTTACACTTCACAATCTCAAAACAGGTGTAGTATGCTTTTATCGCTTTTCAAAGTACATTTTTGGATTGAATCAATTGTCACAATGAAATTTCTATCACTGAGAAAAAACATATCGATCCAATAATAATTTCCAAATCAGGCATACTGTACAGACAAATCATTTCACTGGCTGTAAGATAGAAGAAGAGGGTCTATACCAATGTTCTAATATAATTTATGGATGTGGGTGGGATGCAGAGGTTCAAGTAAAGAAATAGATCTAGAATTGGTGGATATACAAGGACATTCGGAAAAAATTGGAAGAAGACGAGTATGGGAGAGAAGGATGGGGAAGATTAGAGAAAGGGTTCCAGTAGAGAAGGAGAGAGTAGAGGGTGGAGGTCGCGGATATGGATAAGCTCCGTAGGAAAGACAGCAGGAGATGAGGTTAAGGTTGTACTGGAGTGAGAGCCAAGCCATCAAAATTTGATAAAAATTTATATGCGTGTAATTTATGATTCCTTACGCTGCCTTATTATATTTTTTTGATCTAGTCGCTGAGCATCGAGTTATAAGTTTTCAAAATTGACTAGAAATACATGGGCTCTAATGGCAGCGCGTGGATTTTTACTTTTTTCCCCTCCGGAAAAATTATTGATAGTAAAAGGATCGACGTGGAAATCAAGTTTCTTGTAAAGTATGACTTCGAAATGTAGTGAACAAAGTTCTGGAATGATTTTGTCGACAGGAAAAAAAGTTATACGGTACTCGGGAATCATGGCAACGTCTTCCACGTCGCTCGCTTTCTGCTGTTTCGATACAAGCATCGATTTTGAGTGAGAAGGATGCAATAAGAATGAGTGGAAAAGATACAGTGTTATTGTTGATATTTTTAAAAACCATATTAAATAATTTATCCCTTTTATATGGTCTGCAAAAGGCTTCATGAATTTAGAATGAAATATCTTAATGAAAAATAAAAAACTTGCATACAGAAAACTAAAATCAATACTGATTTTTTTTTCATGTATTTCTATTCTACATGCATAGAGCAGATAAAATTCCAGATCATATTTATCAAATATTACTCGCTCATCAATTTCCCATTGCATATTTGAATAATCCATGAAAGAAATCAGCGCGAGATAATTAACAATTGTATTATTAACAACCTGAATGCTCTGCCGCTGTCAATTGAATTTTCAGTTTGGAATTATTCATTTCATTGAACTTTTCACTAAACGTACACGAGGATTTATCAGCGATATTATTTTTCAATTAGTAGAGGCTTACCGCGTAATCGCAGTACCACTGTCTGCGCAACTGGAAATCAAAGACCATTTTATCCAATGTTTCACACATCTGTCGCAGTGATCGATAAATATTATGAACAAGTCGGAAGTAGAGAACCAGTGGATATTAATGGTAGACACCGACACGATTCGTGAAAAGCATTTATGGCGATCGTGCCAGGAATGCGGCGCTTTCTGCTCTGTCCAGTTCCTCCTTTTATTCTTAAACAAAAAAAGGGGGAAGAGAGGAGGAAGCAGTGAGGAGAAAGATGAACAGAATATTTGAGCTCCGACCACATATTTAAAACTGCATATTCTCTTTAATTCGGAATGATTTCTCGATCGCTCTGATGATATTTAACGAAAAATTTTCTTTCGTCTGTTTTATTTTGCTGACATTAAATTGGAAATTGAAGACAATCTAAAATGTTTTGGACGGAGCATTGTCGCCATTGATTCAAACTTTATTTGTATAATAACGTTTCCAATATCTAATTCAGTCCGGAAGGATATCTTAGTCATGAATACATATGCCTTTCTGCATATCAAACTTAAACTCTTGGACAATAATTTGGGTGCAATGAAAATGTTGCAATCAGTAATGTACGTATCTCTCAGTATTCTTCCAATGATGAGCTGAGGTTGAGTACTTTTTTGTCAACGTTTATGCCCTGCTACCACATTGTTAGATATTTTGAGCAGAAATTGTAATGAGTCAGGCCACGTCAACTGTGCCCATGAAATTTTTGTGATTTTTTAAAAAGTGCCAACAATTGCAAAAATCTACACATAATAGCATTACAAAAATACACTTTGAATCGTTTTTCAAAAAACTGCACCGTTTTCCTTTTTTTTAAAAATACTGATTTTTACAACTTTTAATGGAAAAATCAATAACTTACGTAGTGAAATTTTAAGAAAATGTAGTATGAATACTTTATTCCATTCTCAAAGAAGAAAAAATTGGTAATTCTCACTCTGACAGTATCAAAAGGAAGTTTTTGTCGCGTGCACCGCGTAACAATTGTCGCACTTGAATAATTCGTCGTTGAATCGATTGCTGTCAGTTTTTCAAATTATACCTTGCCAATGTGATTTTGCCCTTTTCTATTGGATGTACCAAATTCGCGGATTACAATACATTCGCATAGCTATTCATCTGCGAAATAATTAACAAAGTTCTGTTGAGCTGCATGCTGGGTCTAATCAGATTACATATATTCCACTTGCTCAATAGAGGCTGCTGCAACTCCTATTCGTGTAAGCTTACGAACTCATCAATACAAATTCACTTTCAAACAAAAATTCACTTTGACGGATGATGCTCATTTAACTTCTAGTAATTTTTTTTAGAAAATTACTAATAAAAATCGATCAAGTTGAATTTTTATTTTTAGTTTGCGCGTTTTCTAACCTTTGAGTAAGATAAAAGTATATTACTACCCCTGCTGTTTTTGCCAGTCAATTCCCGTGCGCTGGGGGCGGGGCACAATAATTCAAACAAAATGTATTCTACGTATATAACATACATTTTCAATCAAATGTGCATTCACCTTCAAAGCGGATAACTTTAAATTTCATACTGAATGATTTTATTTTTTTAGAACACAAGACTATCCTGTGATTTACTTTCATGCTTATTACATTATTTTCATGATGTAAAAATTATGTGAAAATTGACTTTCACGAATTTAATGAAATCTCTCTATGTCGTTGTCACTGACGTTGTCACCGTCTGTATATCGCATTACTTTTGAAGACCATTCGGATTCGATTGCCCTTTGGCACACACGTTTCAAGTGACCAAAAATGGAGGTTAAGTTCGTTGCTCAGCCTCGATTGACTAATGGTTATGGTTTTAACCGTAAAAAAATTACTCAAAAATCAGAAATCCCATTTTGCGTACAAACTATGCGGAATATGAAAAAAATTTATTGAACAAAAATGATTTACATTCAAGATATCTACAGATTTGTGTGCAATCATTTTTTGATAACACGCGTGGTTTTGGTTTCATCGACAGAAATGATATTAAAAATTTTTAAATCGATTTTTTGACTAAACTATACGAGATACGAACGAAATGTTGAATAGCTAAATTGTGTTGCTCAATAGGATCTATAAATTTGTCTAGAATCATTTTTTGTGGAACGATTTTTTTTTGTTCTATTGGCAAAAATTATATTACAAACGGAAAAATCTATTTTCTGTCCAAACAATACGAGTTAGGAAAAACATGTTTAGAAACAAAATTGTTCACCTCAAAAAGATCAACGAATTATCATTTAAACTATTTTTTCACGATACGCATAGTTTTCATTTCATTCGCGAAGAACAACATTACAGATAAAGAATTACAGTTTACAACAAAACTATACGTGATACGAGAAAATTGTAAGGAAAAAAATTTTCATTTCAGAAAGATTCGAGAATTCGTCTGATTATAGAAAAGACAATGCAGGTATATTTTCTTCAAAATTAGTACCCATTATGAATTGTGATATCAAAATAAATATAGACGAGATCATGAAAAATCAAATTCATATATAATTTGTTATCAATCATTTGAACAACCGTCCTGCATCGAGTTGAATGAAATTTTACGATATACGTTCAATATGTATTTAATGAGGTAAAGATAACATAGAAAAGTCGCGTTTAAAAAAATTCCAGTCAAGTGAGCAGCACGAAACACGCGATAAGAATGTCAGCATTTTGCTTCTCAATCTTAGAATACCTATACGCAAATGTAGAAAAGAACAAAGACTAAGCGCGAAGCGCGAGGCGATTCCATGATTGAGCACGAAAATCGATAGACAATTGGTGCGCTCAAACTTGCGAGCGAAGCAAGCCGCGTGCGCAGCGCAACGAGAAGAATGTGCCCGGGTGGTGGGCGGATTTTTTTTTCTTTTGTACAAAAATTTTGACGATTGTGTATCAAAAAATCTGCCTACTCTATACACATTTGTGTATAGAGCTTTTGAACTCAAAAGCAGAAGGTTGGCTACTATTATTTGATGATTGTAAAATCTCTTTTGTTCAAGCTTCTTCCGCTTTAATGAATGCATTTCCACTGCGTGTCTCGTGTTGCACACTCGATCAAAATTTTTCCGAAACGGTTGAGAAGTTTTGTTGCTTCATGTTTCTTATATATTGTGTAGTTTTTCTAGAAGTTTAATTCTTTAACGTTTCATTTTATTTTTCACGAATGAAACAAAAACTACGCGTCCAATGGGAAAGTGGTAACTTATTTATTGATCTTTCTAATTTTTATTGTTATTTTTCCTGATTGGAATGAAAAGTACATTTGAAAAACATAATTTATGGAATTCATGCATTCAAATTCGAAAATACAGCATCAAACAGCTATGTTGATTAAATTTTTTGCAACAATCACAAAAATCCAGGAAGTTCAATTACAAGTTGAATTTTGATTCAATAGAAGTAAATTCAGTAATTCCATATTATCTTCTTGTAAACAGCACTGAATCGGACAAAGCATATATATATCGCATATAACCAGTTGCAATTTTCAGGTTGAATAAAAAAAATGTTTTTTTTTCCAATCTTCAATGAAATAAAATACTCCACGATTTTTTTCTAAAATAAGCTATGCTGCTCTTATTATGCAGGGATGCTACATCTCTGGCTCAGGCTCTGCCCCTGGCATTCTCTTTCCTGAAATGAAGTTTTTCGAAGTTCCAACTCTACAATTGCTCTGATAAATTGTTTTTGAATTGAAACCGTCGACCTTGCGCTTATAAAACCGTGAATTCATATGGTTAACTAAACGTATACGTAACTATGTACATATCCACCAAAAGGGCCTTTTTCATATTTGTATATTATAATTTGCAATATGAATTGCATGTGTATATGTATGTACAGAAATGCAGTCTGGGTATGGCTTTGATGGAATTGATCATCAAAATGATCTCCATATCCTTGCTTCTTGCATTGTGCGAAGAGTGGATATAGTTATCATCCTCTGGTTGTAAGAGATGATTGCTAGTAATATTTAATGGCTCCAAAGCATAATTTGTCCAAAAAAAGGATAACGAATTTCATCATTTTTTTAGATGAGAATAAAATCGCCGCAGTTTTATGAATTACTCTTCTGGAATGTCTTTTCGTAAATCCAATAATGGGCTATGATTGACTGAATCAGGATATCAGTTTCACAATCGGTAAGAATAATGTAAGTTTTATTCCAAAAATATATTTTGAAATCTGGTAGAGGTTGTTTACTATTTTCCTTTTTTATTCCATCCATGGACTCTCAATATGTAGCTACTAAATATACTATGTTTTTTTTTAATTTCGGTTTAGATAATTATTATTTAATACTTCTATCTTGTACGCACCGGTACGAACACATACACATTCACAAACTAACGCAAGCACAAACATTGAATTCAATTCATTTTTACGACGGTAACGTTCCAAAGAAATAGAAAATTGTTAAAACTCGTATACGTATTATATTCAAAAATTATGGAAACGTTTTAATAAGTAAATATTGGGATGGGAAAAAGTTTTTGGAATTCTAAAATTATTTTTAAAAATATTTTGTAGCTGCGTTGCACATAAGGTCAAATGTTGTCCCCGTGTACAAATTCACTTTCATTCAAGAATATTCGTACGGTTTTGATTTTTTCCTAAATCAAAGCTTTTAAAATCTCTTCAAAGTTTTTGAAGGTACATTTTTCGAGAAATTTTCGAAAATTTTTTAAGTAACAAGTGAAATTTTGTATCTGGTCGGAAAACCTCATGTATTTCGTCGTAGAAATAATTCAGGGAACCATAATTATTATAAGTAAACAGATGTTTGAAATTCGCATAGTTTCTTGTTTCCCGAAAGGCAAAAAAGTCAGATGTACTATTTTTCATTACACTGTATTGAACATATTTCAGAACCGGTCACCATTGATCGCCATTTTTGGGTCGTGCGCTATGTTTTCCAATGTTTTCTATCAGGAAACAGCGTGCTCTTGTATCATCATTTGAGATGTATTTGGATTTGGATATAACTTAATTGGTTGCATTTATCAAATGTGGCATTACGTATATACGTATATACGTATACGTGGTATGGTATTACATATAAACAGTTTCCATCAATTCTGACATCTCTAACCTCAGCTAAATGTTTTTTAGTCGAATACTTTTTTTGTAGAGATTGTTGATGTTCTATTCCTTGAACAAGTTTTCAATTTGCAAAAGCGTGATATCCAAAGTTCTCACGTCAATGAGCTTGATTAGTAGTAAATAATCACACGTTCACACTTTATTGATCAATTCAAGCCTAATTTCCCTCAGACCAAATGCCTCATAAATCCTTTTTATTTTTTACATGCTCATTCTGAATGAGAAGGTATTGGTTTTATGTGAAAATTGAATTTCGCGGATTTGATGAAATCTCCATGTTTTGAGACCCCCTGAGTCAGAAAAAATGGTTTTTACGAAGGTGTCTGTCTGTCTGTAGTCTGTAGTCTGTAGTCTGTAGTCTGTGTGCACTCAATAACTTTCGAAAGAATGATCGGATTGGATTGCCCTTTGGCACACATTTCGAGGAACCAAAAATACAGGCCGAGTTCGTTAACCAGCTATTTTGGATGAACGATGAAAGAGGGGGAACATTTAAAAAAATTTTTTGGACTTTTTTTTCCAAGACTCAAAAATTGTAAGTACGGTGTCTTGTAGTAGGTAAAAAGCGAAACAATTTATACTATTGATTTTCTTTGATAAGAACAAAATGGCCAGAGTTGTGGCATTTTCAAAATTCAAAAATAGAAACGAAAATGAGAAGTTTTAGCGAATTACGCGAGATTGAAAAAAAAGTTTAAAGAAAAAAGGTTTCTTCTCGGGAGCCGTACAAGATCTTTCATACAACTTTTCGAGTTTTCTCAAAAAATCAAAAATTCCAATTTTGATCGCACAAGAAACAATGAAAAATAAACTGTGAACTCGATAACTTTCGGAAAAATGATCATATTGGATCGTGCTTTGATACAATCTTTCAAGGCCGCGAAAGAAAGGACGAGTTCGTTAACCAGCCATTTTTGGCCAATGGTTCTGTCTTTATCCATCAAAATCGCTTTTTGAAAAATGGAAAACGCAGGTTTCCGCACAAACTATGCAAGGTGCGAAAAAATGTTAAATTCAAAAATTATTTATTTTAAAAGGACCTATAAATTTTATATGTACCATTTTTTCATAAGATGCATAGTTTTTGTTTAAATCGAGAAAAATGTTACCAAAAATGCAAAGTTCCATTTTTGAGCAAAGCTATTCAAGATATGAGAAAAATGAACAATTTTTTTGTAGACTTTATAAGGTTGATAATTTTTGTTACCGTATAAAGTCTACAAAAAAATTGTTGATTATTTTTCGATAGGAGAAATAGTTTTCGTTTTCATCGTGATAACGCACTTAAAAAAACAAAAAATTCCATCTTCAAGCCAAACAATAAGAGACAAGAAGAGATAATTCATAGAAAAATTGTTCATCTCAAAAAGTTTTACAAGTTTGCATGAAATTTTTCCCGATACGGCATATATATTTTTTTTATAATGACAACGCTTTTTAATTATAAAAAATTTTTTATCCTAAATGAAAAAAAAAATCTTCGAAGTGGAGGTTTTCAGCAGTTTTGCAATATTTGCAATTCTGTGTATGCATTACACTGTACACTGAATCAAACACGTATGAAGCCGAGTGCGAAGCGCGAGGTGAAAAAAAAGCCGAGCGCGTAGCGCGAGGTTAATACATTATCGAGCGCGGAGCGCGAGATCCGAATGACGCGCGCCCTAGGCGCGCCCAAACCTGCGAGCGAAGCGAGCTGCGCGCCAGGAGAATGTGCCCGCGGAGCGGGCAGATTTGAAGAATATTTTTTCTTATCCGTGAACACGTTGAACTTTCGAAAAACTGATTTTGCAGTCAAAAACATTCTATTATCATTCAAACATATGCATGGAATAAAACTAACCTAAAAATAGAGTTCCCAATAGAGAATGAGAAATTGGAAAATATTAATCAGTCAAAATGATTCGATTTGATGTAAAAAGCATTACGAGATAATAATTGTTGCTTCAGGTATTTTAAAATTTTGTATGAACAACCTAATTGTTTTTATATAAAACATTTCGCATCATGAAAATTCTGTCCGATACATGCTGTCCGACCACTGGTGTTTTCTCATGTTTTTCCGAAAAACCTTTTGTTCCTTATAAAAACCACATTTAATTCGAAACTAAAGGCAGGAATAACCTAAATAATACCAAAAGGTCCTCAAACGTAGAGAACGTTAAAGATTAGAGATGTGGAATTTCGACTGATGCTAGTACTTTCTCAATCATAAATGACGAGAATGTAATGAAATTTTGGATTTCCCATTATGTACTGTACTTTAAAAGTTCGAATTTTTCATTTTTCTAAGAAATTCGAAATTTCGTTATGACAATCTCATGCGGCAATGAAAGAGCAACGTTTTTCTTCCTCTTACTTTTTTCCATATCGTGCATTATTTCGCGTGGAATCTCCATTTTTTTGTATTTTTTTATCTTTATCGAAAAAACTTATAAATATGAATTGTTTAAATTCCTAAACGCTACAAGGTACCGTACATAGAATTATGAAATCTCGAAAAAGAAGGTCGCAAAATATTTGGAAATGCTCCCGCTTCTTGATTTTTCTTCCAAAATAGCTGATTAACAAACTCGCCCTTTCTTTTGGACCAATCAACAAGTGTATTAAAGGCCGATTTGATCCGTCAATTTACTCGTGAGCTATCGTGTTTACGGACGGACGGACGGCCGGACATATGGACATACAGACCAACAGACAGCACCATCGCCAAACCTTGATTTTCGGCTTCAGGGGGTCTCGAAACGTGGAGATCCGTTGAAAATTCAAGATTACATAACACAGCTCTACAAAATTTTTTTTTTTTTTGTGTTGCCCTGGATACCTTTGCAAATTTTTATGTTTTCCAGTGCCCAAACTACGAATATATTCATGAAATTACTGGATGTGCTCTTGTTCTCATGATTTTTACATATCTTTTATTT
>WSXT02182697.1:0-20951 GCA_011762715.2 Neuroterus valhalla | reverse complement strand
CCATGCAATTGTAAAAAATCTGCGTTTATTAGATGTGCCAGATGTAGCAAAACATTTTGTTTTCCTTGCTTCTACGATGAGTATCACTCTAGTTCGTGCGATACTACGTAATCCTGATGATACATATGTATGTACATAAGTATTAATTTTTTGTATTTTGTATAAAACATTTTGATTTCGTATTTAACATTTGAAATAAAATACACAACTTCCCGAACGGGAGATAATAGAGAGTAAAACAGAGTTTTCATTTGAAAAAATGATTAAACAATTATTAAAAATTATAATTTTATTAAAAATTATTAGGAAATGGATGAATAAACAGTTTTGCATGAAAAAAAAACAACAAAAAAAATTGCAGGGAGCGAGAATCAAACGTGCAAACTTGCGACTACCAACCAAGCGCTCTACCCCTGAGCCACCGGGCCGTTGTGAAGGGAAACACACCAGCGCCATCATAATCTGCACGCAGTTCTTTAAATGCATTTTTCTCGGAAACGGCTAAAAATTGCGCCTTCTTGATTTTTCTCAGGGAGCCTCTAGTAGGTGTCTACCACTCAGAAGAGTATCGACCAAAACAAAAATGGCCAGACCTAAGGTCCCCTTGTCAGTCCGAAATTCGATTATGTTAATGTATAGAGTGCTAGTATGATATTGGAGCCCAGATTTTATTTGTGCAAAGTTTACCAGAAGATCGAGAATTGCGAGATTTTACACAGGAAGATAAGATTTCGAAACAAACACAATAAGGCTTTTTCCCATCATCTCTGGATAAGAATACAAACTATAATTCGTATTACAACAATTTATATCATCCGTTGATCAGAAAAGTTGATGATCAATAGATTTGTGGGATAAAAATTCGAATAGATGATTAAATTATCATTTAAAAGAATATAATATACACTTATTTTGAATAGTTGTCACGTTGATACGGCCTTATTTGCTTTGAAGTGACTGATTCCGCAAAGAAAGAAATTCAGACCTAATTAGAATAAGTAAACTTTATCTTTGCTCATATTGGTTCAAATGATGATCTTGTCATTTTTGATTAGGAATCATAAGTACGTGTAACTTCTGGATCTATTTATCTAAGATTCGAGGTATCACCATTTTGAATACTTAACAACATTTTCGGAAATTCATCTAACTGTGAACTTTGGCTGCTAGAGAAAATTTGTCGGAAAAATGTTGGGATGGATTTCTAATTACGTGTTCACATGTTGAATGAAAATTATCTGCAATTGAATCATAGTTTTCGAGAAACACTTCAAAAAGAAAATTAACAAACCATTTATCATATTTTTTTTATTCAAGGTGAACTTTTCTGATATTGATCCTTTGTTTGTGCATGGCTGCATTTTTCTCGGCCACGTGAGATCGCTCATTTTCAGTTTAATATTCCCTAAAAATGACATTTTCCAAGGTTCGGTTGACTTCCATTAAATATTTTTCTGATTTTAGTTTTGCGTGTATGCTATATTCTTTGTTGCACTGGCCAAGCAAGGCCTAATTTTATTAGATCTCAAAGATAAAAACTGAATTTTTCTAATCTAATATTATTCGAAAAACATTGAGGTCACATATAAGATTTCATAAAGTAGCAGCTTATAGGTATCCTATCTTGCTCATTCGATTTTCTAGGAGAGTACATGTATGGATTTTTATCCAAGTCCCCATTTTTATTCCTATGGAGGGCCTCACGTTAATATTATTAGCAGGGTCATTTGCAGATACACTATCATTTGTAAACGTCTAACTCAATACGATGGAATTTTTAATTCACACTGCTCCTAACAGATGGGACATTCCCAATGGTGCACATTGGCGGATGACAAAAAGCCTTTTGGAAGGGTATCATATGAAATCTCTAAATTTTTGCTTGCATGAATTCCAATATGCGTATATCTTCAAAAAATACACTCTAAATCATAGGCATATTATACAGTTATATTTACCAATAGAATTGAGGATGACCGTCGAAGATAAGACAAGTGCATGGACAATCCTCATCATAATCACTTGGAGGAAAAACTGAATAAGGTGTAAAAAAAAGATAGATCAACAATGGTACTAATTATATTCCATAGCTATATTCGACTACATAATACACTTACACTATGCGCGTTACCTCATTGTTTCTAGGCGTCATGCTGGTTGTTATGACATAATATTTCATTGGAGTTCGCTTCAAGGACACTCTGCTTGCTCGATTGATGTGGACTGACGGCATGATTAACATGATGTTAAAGGTTAAGGGATAATTTTTCCATACAAATAAGAAGTTGAGGGAATGTTTTATTTCAGGATACAAAAAATCAACTACGATCATTTTAATAAGCATCGAAAAATATTGATTTGCATATAGGTAGTAATAATTCTGGATTCGGCGCCTCAGTTCGATATTTATTCTCGCACCAGCTTTGGAATCAATGATATTTCCGCAAATATTATTCTTTTATGTATAGCTCAATTTTTGAATTCAAATTGATCTATTACTATTCTCAAATGGATGGTTTCTATGCACAAAACCTTGCATGAGAATCCCAAGAAATTTGCGAACGTGCATATATAAATAATGGGCAAGCACGGAACGTACTTCTTCTGGGTGTGTTGATAATAATAGAGCTAAATGTCGATTTCAAAATATTCCTTCGTTATTGCAAAAATATGTGGGTATATTTCACAACAGATTGACGATGGAGCATAGCAAAATGTCCGGATTTACAAGTGGTTTTGTATGCCTAATCACCAGTTTATTGACGTTCTGGTACTTTTTGAGAGAAATGATTTTTCGGAAGAATTGAATCTTTTACAATAAAATAACAACCAGGCAGTGCTCTGCCGTCGTTTACCCTGCTTGCAAGTACTTCAATTACGAGTGACGCAGCAGAAGCGAGGGCACTCACCTGACTCTTGAGCTCACATTCTAGTTCTGAAGTTATTTCGTTAATTCATTTATCCAGTACAATATGCTCAAGTATAAGTGACGCCTAAGGCTGGTGACCCACTATGCGGTTTTGTCGGTTCGGTTTAAAGAGCTCAGTTTCAACAGAAGGTGACGGCGTATTATTTGAAATGCGCAGTGACACACTCATCCCGTTATGCCGTGTCGTACGGTTTCTGCCGCAGCATGCTGCGGCGAACGGGATGACCGGACGGCGGGATGAGTTAGCCAACACAAGGTTTTCTAGTGGAACATAACACACTGCGTGGCAGAGCGGGATTAAAATGTTCGATACCGTCAAATTCATACAATTCATACACGAAAAATGAGTACTGTGGGCTAAACGGTGCAAGGAGTGCGGAGACTAAAATTGTCGCACTGAAAGCCTTTCTGAACTGCGTATCTTCTTTAGCAATGTATGGCCTTAGCAACTTAAGGAATTTATTGGAAGATTTTACAGACACTCTGTAGTGAGCAAAAAACTTATCTTCATGCCGCTTCAAATTTTCATAAAATTCTCGAAATGTTTTCATTGGATCTTCACGATACGTATGGATCAAATATTTTCGACGAATCGGTTTATTCAATTGACCTTCTGCCTAAAGCGTGCTAACAATTTCTAATTTTGATCAAAAGACGATGCGACGTTACGCATTCAGATTGTACTACAAACTATCACTCCCACGTCCGTTTTCATCGGACAGTGTGTCTCGATAAGCCCTATCCCGTTTTGCCGCACCCCAAAAAACCGGTCCGGCGAAAACGCCTAGTGTGTCATCAGCCTAATAGCGTTCCACATGTTCATAATATCGAACAGTATGAATATCTCGCAGAACACAATAAAATTCGGACTATCAATTTTGCTCTTCAACAAGAATGAAGTGTTTCAATTTCCATTTGTGTCATAAGTTTCGAAAACGTGCAATTTGTGACATCAGCTGATCAAATGTCCGAACGCCGGAGGACAATTAATAATATCACTTGCAGAGGGCGAGTTCTTACAGTTTAGATAAAAGTTACATTATAGTTCCATTTGGATTTGCTTATTTACAAGAAAGTGTATCTTCGAATTTCAGGTTGCTAGTGCGAATGGATCTAAGGAATAAGGTTAGGAGATCTGCGTGATTCAATATCATATCCAATTATGCGAAAAAAGGACACCTGGTAGGAGGATAACCGGATTTGCACGAAGTAGGGAGAGACCTGCGCGGAAAGCAAGGTGTCTCATACGAATCATAAGATCCCGAAATAGAAATACCAGGAATAGGTTCTCAATTAGATAGACACTCAAATTTCGAAGTGAGCTCAGACAGAAAATCAACGGAATCATATTAACTAAGAGTACCTAATGAATGATACGTGAGTATATCATAAAGAGCTGAAGTCATATTGCTTATATCATCATAAAACTGCATGGAAACGCTTCAGAAAGTTGACAGCTAAATCGATACAGATAAATATGGTTGTCACTGTCAATGTCATCAAAAACAACTTGTTTGTCAACGATTTCCAAGGGTTTTATCCACCACTATGATTATGAACGTTTGAGGGGATCAAACGCACTATACGTTACATAAAGTCCTTAATACGAAAAATGCGCGGAATGACAGTCAGTACCTCGATTTCCCCAAAATATAATCTGTGAATCAACGCACAATACGGCAAGAAAAGGGATTCTGCAAACTTCATTTATTTTACCTAAGGAGAATAAATGAATAAACGTCCATATTGTTATATTTAATTTTGATACTGATTTTTATTAGGCTTTTAGGTCACAAATAATTCATCCAGTGTTGAAGTTGATTTGTAGAATCAATTGATGTGAAAAAATAGTTAACTGTACTAGTTCCAGTTTGAATATAATTTTCTTCCAGAACTGGAATTTCCTAAAGATTCTATAAAAAAAGAATAGTCCATTACTTCTCAGGAATAATTTGCCATTTGCCTATATACATTATTCTTCTCCTAATGTTGCGCCCAGAACGTGAGGATTGTCATTCACATTTTATATTCCATAATTTTAGATTATGGATATGAATTAGATATGAATTTTTAATTCATATTCTATAGTTTCTGAAAGTGTTCTATGTTTAGTCTATCCATTTTTCATGGTTATCCTTCAAGTACCGTTTACTACTTCCTTCTCCTAATCTGTTTTTTGAAGGTCAGCTCGCTATTACCATTTCCTAGGATTATGGGAACTCTCACAAGGGCCTTTTTTGGGCCTCTATCTATCTGCCACATCCACCTCCACAAAATAGGGGCTGTCCTTACCATCCCTTCCACTAAACTCACCCTCTCTTCAAATTTTGAATCCTTTTTTGCCTCTCTGTACCGCCTGAGTGCGATTTCACAAATCAGATATTCCCATGTCTTCGGTAGAGGAAACTATCACTCTTAAAAGCTCAAATTGTACCTTCGAAACTTGCACCCATTCCAATAAGCTAATTACTTGAATATGTACATTTCCTCCATTTTTGTCATCAAATACAAAATACCGTTGAATTTTATATAACAATCTTTCCATTGTGTTATAACCTTCCTCTACTGTGATATTTTTTTAATCAGGTTCGAAGAACATTGCGTCAAACTAGGCACGGTGCAAAAAACACCTGATCCTCACGCATGGGTAGCGCTGAATCACAGAGTTTTTCGGCTGATATCCTCCAAGTATTCACAAAATATTGTTCTTTGGCACATTCAAATTCAAAAACTTCTAACTTCTTAGTTACAATTTATAAAAAATACCGAAATTTAAGAATTTTTCTTCCGAAGGTAAGTTGTAGAGATTTGATTGTTCACTGACCTGACTCAACATTATCTCGTATTAGGGCGTAGCAAATAGTAATTTTTTTCTAAACCTGCTACTGCTCGGAAACAAGATTTCTTATAAATGGAAAATGACATTATACGATTTGAGCTGGATTGGCCAAATTTCAATAATTGATGAGGGTCCTCTTTTTTCTGCTTTGCTGCATCGGAACCAGATCCTTGCGAGCGTTTCCACCGCCTGGTCTGGCTGCACGGTGCGCTCTAGTGCCACCTATCTGGGGTAAGTCGTATATAGAGAATTCTTAAAGTCACTATTTGTGCTGTTGTTGTTCTGCAATGGCCTTTTTAAACAAATTCATTATAAATTGGTTTCTCTCTCCTTGAATTAGACCGACACTTTTGCCATTAGGATCACATAATTCAAACGATTCTTCAGATAAGAGGTTCAATAAGAGATGGAAAGAAATAATGCGCAACGCTTGTAGAGTCTTTTTGCTACTTGAGTTCTGGGGAACGTAAACGCTTTTGCGGATCGTAAGTCCATAAAATGGAATGAAGAGTGAAATACTTCCAGAAACCAATCAGCGGTAATCTGGAATCCTAGTGACAGATATGCAACTCAGAGGCCTTTGAATCCTAATCAAAGCAACTGAATGAATTTTTGTTCCCCGTGTTATTACATTATCTTGCAAACTAAGAAAAATTTGGTGAATCCATAATAGAAACGTGTGCTTCCCACTGAAATAGCGAATACTCCTGGCAACACAATATCGCCGAAAGTTAAACTCTCTGCCATGCTACATGAGATGTGACGTTTGAATTTTTCTCTCAAAGCCAGTGGAGAATTCACTCGAATGGATAAGGCGCTAGCAGAAAAAATTCATTATCTTCTCTGCTGATGGATATAAGAATAAGAAATGAGTGGTCTTTTTTGGAGGACGCGTTTTTAATCATCATTTTTCCAAAATTTTAAATTTTCTTTATCCATAGATCTTGTAATAAAATGTATTCAAGGAATTTAAATTCAGCCGACGAAAAGTTTATTGGGTCAGTCAGAACTAAAAACACATCATTGAGAAAAAGAGTCCCATATTCGCGCCATTTTTTTAATTTTTAGAATGACTTACGATGTGATTTGTTTCCATTCCCGGTACCCCATTTGTATATAGCACGAGAAAATATACTCCAATTTTAGGTGTCTTATGACATTCACCTATAGAGTTGAAGACAATCGTCAAGAATAAGATGAAATTTGAACAATCGTCATCTTTTCCTATTCAAGAAAAACTGTATAACGTTTTGATGGAGATTTTATTGATCAATAAAACAAGTGACTTACTCTGATATTTATCGATTATGTAATAATACATGGATCCCACAGTTCTTATCTCATGAATTACAGACGTCAAGGTTGTCTTTTTGACATAACTACATTTCATGAGAGTCAGCTTTAAGGAGATAAATCGGATCGCTAGCTTTGTGAAAACTGATACAGAAAATCATATTTATTTTATGTTTTAAGAAATCACGTTGCATGAATGGAAACTCATACAGTATACTGAGATAGTATTAGGTATTAAGGGATGCTGGCTCTCGGTACCTTTTTTCAGTAGAACCTGATGTGCCTATTATCCTTGTATATGTATTGAAAACGTTGCGGAAATCTTACAGCTGAATTGGAAATTAATGACAACTGTATACATATATATGAACTAGGAGATAATCCTAGATAAAAACTTGATCCAAATCTATCTGGAGCTACTTTCTCGCCTTTAATATCAAAATTTCAGCCCAAAAAAAATTGAAACGAATTGACCCCATCCGTGAAGAACGTTTTGGTTAACATTTACCAGATTATATGAATTCGACCGTATAAGTGACAAATGGATTTCAACGTATGTAACCTTACTCCGGTATTTTTCAGACAAGAATGACGTATCGTAATGCAAGAAAAGCAAAAATTTTGTTCAAAATCTGGTAATTTCAGAAAGTCAGGGCGATCTTATGGGATTGGGACTGTCGAATATAAATGCTCGGATTAAGCATAGCGTATCACGTCGTATTAATCTGAATATAAATATACTTAAGAATCCATATAATTTCGTTGAAATTCCCGGAAAATGTTTTTTATATTTGATGAAGTGCAGGAATATCGTCAAGCATTCACTATTCTAAAATTATCTGATATTAGTCGATGATTCCCTAAGGGAGTTTCATTGATTTCTTCCGGGGTCATATTTTCAACTTTGCCACTATCAATGTTTATTTTTATGCGTTTTTCAGAAAACGATCTGTCTGAAAATATACCACGAAGATATCTAGATCTCACTATTATTGCAAATACGTCACCAGAAGATGTTAAAACACTTTGCTCTTCATTTGGCACGGGTCCACGGGCTCCACGTGCTCGCTTGAGGTGAATTTGTTCACCAGCAGGGAAAGTGTATCTCCGTATTTCAAACCGTCGGTGTGGATTGATATTGGGAACAAGCCGAATGAGCCTAAGTTGTTCAAGTTTATATCCAAGTATGCGCAAAGATGAATGCCTAGCAGCAGGAGACCTGGATCTCTCTCTGATAGGAGGCCCGGCAAGAGGAGGAGACCTTGACCTCTTTTTTAGAGGAGACTCGACCGGACGAGGAGATCTGACCGGATCACGACTTCTCACAGGCAGAAGAGACACATTGGGAGAATAGTGTTTGTCAGGAGAATCAGGAGGTACTCGACCAGCAATATCATGAATAGGGCACCCATTGGGTATACAGTCGAACTGCAAAGTAAATCCTGTAAAAAAATAGAGGAATATATTTCGAGGAAGTGGACAATCGTATTTTGGTATATCACAGACCCTTCGTAGTCATGGCATGAAACAAGTTGAAGAGGAATAAGAAATGTACATCTTGGAGAACTTCTTATAGTCGAGCTCCAAATTTTCCTGTTTGAATTCGATAAAAAACATTGCAAAAAGTGGACAGCTATATTGTGAGGTTTTGATGGAGTTATTATTGACAATCTTATGAATAGTCATAAGAGTTGTTAACTGTTTACAACGGTTTCATCCCATACTGTCATGGGAAGAGCCTAAGATGAGGTTGCAATTATAGTTACACCATCTTTGCACTGCACAGGATCAAGGATATTATTTAGGCAGTTTCTCCACCAAAGCACACGACTGTTTATTCTAACAACGCAACCATCCCATAACACCATTCTTGAATGTTTCGCTTACCATTCCCCCTAGAAATCACTTAGTCGAAAGTCTTTAAAGAACGATAATACAACATGACACAAAATTAGATACTCAACTTGGACCTAATATCATTTATTAGAGATATAACTGCATGGCTTTCTGGGAATCTAATATTTGCAAAAATAATAAAGTCATTCTCCTTGGAGGGACGTACCAAAAGTTTTTTTTTCCTTTGCCTAATCATGTCAATTTCTCTTCGGGTACAATTTATGAAAAGGTTACTCTATTTCGTTATCTTTAAAGATCCACAAAAACCATTCTTAAATTCGTTAAATTGATGAAAAGTTTTCGACACTTTATCCCCACAATCTTGTTGGGTTGAAAGGTACCCATGAACCAAGTTTCACGCCGTTTTAAATATGAAAGCCCCTATGTAAATGTGCTGAGCTGAAAAGAAATACGTATGTTCCCGCTAACGAACATCGATATAGATTTCCATATGGGTAAGTGATAGTTATGTAAATATTTCTGCCTGGGTTCTTTTTTGACAAAATACATAGGTAGGGCGACGCGACGGTGCATAGTAGAAAGTGGACCTTCTATGCACTTGCAAAGATGGTGCACGCCCAACTGTATGCACATACAGCTGGAGGACGTCGGAATTGGAGTTCCATTCTATCTCAAAGTACTATTTAATTTTCAATATACTATGAATTCTGAATCAAAAAGGAAACTTTTGAGATTCATTCTGTTATAACACATATTTTGAACTCCTCAGAAAGAAATAGTAATTGAAATGAGATGCGCAAACTCTTTTCTGTAACGAACTTGAGAATAATATTTAGAAGTATAGATATATTATTATATCTACCAATAAAGTGAAGAACAACGGCCAAGGGAAATACGAGAGTATGAACAACCCTCATCTCTTTTCACCAGAAGAAAATATCAATTGTGTAAAATATGGAGATTTCGAACTACAATGTAACTGATAAATATTATTTAGCTTCATCAGAATTTACGTATGATACATCTATTTTATAGTCGTTATCTCGTAGATTACAGGCGTCAAGTTTGTCCTTCCGAGATATTTGCATTTTATGAGTCAGTTTCGGGGAGAAAAAAAATTGGTTACGTAATGTGTAGAACTGATATCACAATTCATGTATTGATAAAGATTTTGAGAATCCTAATATTATAATTGAAGACTAACTGTTTACTAATTTGTGGTAACATTGTGAGGCAAGTTAGAAGGCAATGAGGGATATTTGCCCCGGAAATCTGCCTTACAGGTCAAGAACATCCTCAACGCAGAATTTCTGGGTACTTAAGATTTTTTATCGTTCAAATTATCTCAAAAATATGCTTGAGCTGTGACAAGAGGAGCTCCTCAATATATTGGAATTGTGTGCGTGCTGAATCAGAACACAGTAAAAACAAAATGTGAATGGGACACCCGTTTCAGGATACCTAGGTTCCTATTAACCCGCACAAACATAAAACACGGAAAAAAAGCCTCAGGGTGCCAGCTTTCATAAAAGCAGTCTTAAGGCCACACGGGCTTCCTAACCTCGGAAAGGGGTCGATAAGAGAATACGATAAAAACAATATACGATACCTAAAACCTGGAATACCAAAAAAAGTCCCAGGATCGGCCAGCTCAGTTCTTAAGTAGAGGGAGTGATTCACGAATGAAGTTTGGCAAGATAGTTTACCAAAAAAAAAAACATGTATATTCTGACAATTATGTGAAGAAAATTGATAAACAATGATAATGATGAGAATAAAAGAAGGATCTCAAAATTGAAAAAAGTATACAGGGGTGGCCTGTCAACATTATCAATACATAAAGGGGTGGGGGCGTTGGAAGGCTTACACATAAAGTTACAAGAAATAGCAAGTATACACATGCATCGTAGCAGAAGTACGGAAAAGAGAAAATCAGGGAGGGGGGGGGGGGCAGAAAGATAACCAGAATTGAGACAATAAGGGGTCGAGAAAAGTCGAGGTTTTATAAGAAAGAGTTTACCAGAACTATTGTAGATTCAGAGGGTATCACCAACAAAAATTGTATCATAGACACCCTCAACTTTATTCATCGGAGCTTGAAAGTTGCAACAAAAAAGTAACGAATGGAAGGAAAGGAAAAGGGGGGGCTAAAATGTTGCTTGGGACGATAGATCGAAAGGAGGAATAAGGATTTGTACTAAGATCGGAATACTACGAAAAAAAGGGGGTCGGATGAGAGGTCAACTTGTGTACTCACATGGAAAGGCCACCGAAACACACTATAATCCGAATACAAGGTCGCTGGATCCTGCCGTCATTCTGGCTATTCCAGAAGACGAGGATAACGGAAGAATATCCGCTCGGCAGTCGATATTAGAAAACTTAGGCACTATATATGGTAGTACAGCCAAGGGAGATCGGAACTATTAATCGATACAAAAAAAAAGGTAAGGAGGCAATCTTGCTGTACGACGTTCACAAAGAGAAAGGATTCAAATCCTACCTCGAATGATAGATGCAACTGGTGCTGTCTCGAACAAACGTGGTCGACACCTCGAAATGAAATAGAAAGAGGCGAGGGTGCGAAGATTAAGATGGGGGTCTCCGTGGTCAGGAGAGAGAAGCCGATGATGCCACAGGTCACTGGTCTGCCTTGCTGCCATCGCTTCTCCCCACTTCCTTCCTTTCTTGCCGCCGGTTGACCGTTTCCTCAGGCGCGGATTTTCCAGATATTTCGAACCCAAACCACATGACTAGAGGCTGATGAGGGGGGCTGATTTTGTGGTCCATTCGCCCTTAAAATTGATATCCCTTCGTGGCGCAAGTACCTTTATTCTGAAAATTTCGGGTAATTCACCCATGGTCAACCCTCATTAGGAACGTGCCTTGGATATGTAGGTGCCCTCAAAGCTAAAACAAAACCCTAATTTTACCAGGAACAGCAAATCCTAGTCGATGACGCCACGAGATGAGGAGATTTCAGATCATTTTTGCTCAAGGCCACGAAGTCCTCAAGATATTTATTTATCGATGAATATTCAAGTGACTCTCCAAGTATTCGGTCTTACGGTCATCATTAGAGTCAACAAAAAGAGAGACATAAGAAACATGTCCAAAACACATTTTTATTAAAACTTTATATCCTCTCCTCAACTTTTGGATCACACTGTGGGTCTTTTTCAAGAGACGCTACACACATCTGAGTCAAAAAAGAAAACATGTAATGATTTTTATAAAAAAGAAGTCATTTCAATGATTTGAGAATGAAACGGTTGTTTTATCCAAATTGAAGCCTCAAAGATAATGGAGAGGCTCCAATAATTTATGAAAAATGTCACATGATATAATACGATTTTCACAGACAGACGAGTCAAGACGAACGATGATTATTTACATAAAAAAAATATACAGGAAGAATCGAATTATCTTAAATTGATAAATTTTACAAACGAAATCATGGAGTGCCGAACTTTACCCGAGGTGTGTCATTTTCGTACGATTTTTAAGAATTATTAACTTTTACTAGATCATTGTGATGGTGCCAAAACTGCAACATCACACAGGTAACCTGCATGCATGCAAAGCAGACTATCATTCCACGTGGTATGTGTAAGGACCACCAATTTGTATTATATCCTGGATTGTGGATGGCGTCACACACGCGTGCCGAGTTTAGGTCATAAATACGTGTATGTTTTTCTCTTGAGTCAGTTGACTGTATTTACATGCCAAGCCGGGACAGCGTGCACTTTATCTTTACTTGGTACATAGGTATTGAAACCGAGATATCCACTTGCATAATACCACTGAATAGAGGGCCCTTGTTTTACGTTATGCAATTAATACACCATCTATATCTAAAGAACATGGCGTATATTGCAACCGGGACCTGTCGGCTGTACCCCACACAGGGGGTTCATCGAACCCTGGGCTGGGTTCAGGGAACACCGTTCAGATTCTACCTGCAACAAAGTTTACCCTCAGGTTTTTACTGTGAATCTAATGCAGTATTGCACAAGTAGTGTAAAGCATGAGGCCCATGACCTGGACTCAATTTGGTAAGCCTGAAGTCTTGCAGAGAGGTCAATTCAGGGAGATTATTTATTTCATTTGTCAGTGGAGTGCCTTCTGAGGCCCTTGTGCGTTCTGAATATCATGCCTCCATGTGCCGAATAGAGCGGAACTTTGCTGGACCATCTGGTACCTGTTTAGGATACAATATCCCCTATTCAAATCTACAGGTCGCCTAATCCGAGCAAATATCACAGTTTTCTTTGGGAATAGGTGGTTCAATATGTTTCCTGAGGTTTTCAATTTTCCTCGTACCTCTTCGCCATGCATTTACACAATCTACCACTTACTTGTTGGTACGCGAGATCTACAATCTAAGGTGAGTTCTAAACCACCCCATTAATAACAGCTTCAAGTAACTTTAAGTAACCCGTGATCAGACGGAGTGATCTGAAACTCATACCTCAGCTTTTATGCCGACTCATGCGACGAATGACTGATGCGTCCCCATGACTGCTCGAGGAATATAAGTCATTATGAAACTCTCGATCGGAATACAAATATGGTCCCAGGAACGAAGTACAAATTTTTTATTTGAATGAAATGGATGAATCGAAGCAAGTAGTCAAATCCCACCATGCAAAGGTAGCTGTACATCGGGCTCCATTCACGCCCTACTCAGCCTGCCAACTATATGTAGGACGTCTCGATTACGACTAAGTGTCTCCAAAGGTACTCAAAAACTATCCTTCACTAACAAATAAGAGGACATCTTGAAAAGGGTTGGTAGTATATGCCTGTCGTGGCCACAAGGGCCTTTTAACTTCACAGTTCTTTCCACAGTAACGAAATTGCAAGAAGAAGACGTGAAATCTCAAGGATAAAATTTTCGGACATCCCAAGTATGCATTAGTCTGAATGAATCTAATTACCACTGCTCGATACTTTGGAGGAAAATACCTCGATTACCAATGGTTTCAAAGATACGACGGCTATTCAATTAATATGAGGTAAAATTAAATACGGAATAGTGGCCTGCGGAGAAGAGTTGTTGTATGCTGAATACTATCATTATTCATCGCCTATTAGATTACTGATGGCTCAAATTTAGGTGTGGATTTGTATAATTTTTGGAAGACGACTTCAGATTCTTTGTTCAAATATTAGTAAATAGATTTTGCACACTATTGACTTCATGTGTTGGATCCTTTATACGGCCCTAGCTTTGTTGGTATGTGTCAGAAGAAAGTGTACGTAATTTTTGTTAATAAACAAAAATGTTTATCACCACCTTTTCCTACATAAAAATGCGAAAAAAACACGGTGCAATTAGTTATGAACCGTGCAATCGCCATCACTTAAGATATGGCCTTACACCTTTTGGGCATACTCTCAACCAGTTTTCCTGCGTAATGACCGACAACGAGTTTTAAATTGCCCGAATCCTGCAAGTCAGCTACTTGCTATCGTGCACTGGTTTTCCAGCGAGTCCGGCTTTCATATTCCCCCACACATTTTCAATTAGGCTCGCATCTGGAGATCGTTAGTTTGCAAGTTGTCAGTGAATAGCTCTAAACAGTCAAAGCCGCGCTGAGAGAAGGAGCCCCAAACATTGATCTTTACCGGAATTTCCGCCCAATTTTTGCATTTGTCAATGTTCTTTTAAAAAAACGGCGGTTTCAAGGACATATGACGGTATTTCACGTTCACCTCTCGTAAACGCCGTTGAATCGTGTTAGTGTTCACATATATTCTCCTCCTAGAGGAGACGCGTGAACGCGTTTCAACCATGTACGTAAGAATTAATGGGACAGAGCACAAAGTCTCATCTAAGGCGAGCGGATTGACTTGATGGATTGGGAGAGGTGAGGTATCCCCACTCTCTTAGAGGGCGCCTTGACGACTCTGGATTGGCGCTGACTCACTCGGCTTACTGGACAGGCTAAGAGCCCTCCAAGAAAGCGGAGAGGGCATGCGTGGTGTGCGTCGTTCCCCTTACTTACGCGTTGCCAGACCCCGCAGGTTTGTGCTCCGTCCCGTTAATTTCTATGTGCATGGTTTTAACGCGTGCCTGACGCAGTCGCAGAGTAGTAATTCTCTTGAATAAACTGATAATCGCTTTGTCCTGATTCTTTGTGGCTACTCGCTTCTAACCCTGCTCGTTGTTGTCAACTACGTTCTTGCACAACACAAACCGCTCGATCCACTTCGCAACGAAACTTTTCGAGTTCTTGTTCACTTTGGCAGACACTATATATTAAATTTTTGGCCCTTTCGGTTGTTTACTAAGAAACACTGCTTAGAATCGCTTCGCATTCTTTGCTCTTGGAGAGAATGGAATAAATGTTTGCTCGCCAAGGTTTATATCTCTTGTACTCTTGAAAAAAATCTCGTATACTTTCTGCTGACACAGAATAATCATCGGAATATTTTTTACTTCATGAATCGAGTTATGTACACTATACCCCTGAACTTGAGAATGAACGCTTAAACTTCTCGACTCTTGTACCATTGCCTTATCTTCACACGATATGTTATCGTTATCCATTTTCGATCGATATGCTTTTCTTGGAATTAGAGTTGTGAGGTTACCGAAATCATCTGCAGTGACAATGATATCTTGTTTCATAAAAATTTCAATCATATGTTTTACTCATTTGCATTTGGTCCTACTTAACTGCGTATTGGCGATGTTGAGCAATCTTTCGAAAAATACTCTGGGTAGTATGTTTTTGCTTATACTCTACTTCCCTTCACTTGATAATGGTGACACTCATATTTTTTTCCGCATCGCATTATTGGGACAGAATTCTGGCAAGTCTAGGATTCTTTCCGAGCTAGTCAGCTGTATTCCTTCAATATGATTTACATATAGAAGGCACTATGCTCCAATGCAGTGATATAGCTGCCTTTGTGCAAACCATATGGGAGAGGTTTCCTTCGTTCACGAGCTGTTTGATTTCCATACCGAGATTATTTTGTTCACTGAGGGCGTTGTCATTCTATTCAAAGATGTTGCTTCGATTAGAATTTCTAAGATACCACTAAATTATGCAACATTGTCTTCATATCGATGAATTAACTTACAATCCCTAAAGGTTTATTCTTATAATAAAAAGGGAGATCGCAAGCTTGTTTTCCCTTGTAAAAAATTTAAACTTTCGTCTCAAGCTAATTGCTTCATAACTCATTGATATCACAGTATCCCACAAGAAGCTTTCTTCCTATACACTTTTACTTATGAATCCTTAAAACTAACAAGATCATCTGCATGGGCAATATTAGTAAATTCGTGATTGTGATCGACAGGCATGCTACAGGTTTCTCTTTTATAATAGAACTCTTTGATGTAATTTATACATTATGCGAAAGGAATCGGATCTTAAAACATTTTTTGGAGATGTGCAAGTGATTCACTAATGGAAAGGCCGTGAAAAATCAATGAATAGCGAAGAGACCTCACTTTGTAGTTGATTGAAGTGTATAGAAGCAACAGCGTTTTTAATGGATATTTCGTCTATATCCCCTTCCAAATCCAGACGAAAATTAATGGAAAGATTCTGTTATTGTCAATAAAGGTCAGCAATCTTCCACAAAACACTTGAGTTGAAATTTTTTTGATTAAATTAGGAAGCAAGATAAGTGGATAGTTCAAACACAGGTAAGACTATGTGTTTGTCCAATGATGCTAATTAACCACCTCCAAAACCAACAAAAAAAATGTTTCTCATGATTTACACATTTTTCAGTCACAAAAAAAGAGCAGTGATTCTTCTTGCGTAAAGCTTGGCCCAAAAATTGATGCGTTTTCCGTGTCAGCATTACATTATAAATATGATCCTATCTGAGGTGTTTCAGACATGCCTAGGCCCTCCTTAGTCATTTATCACTATACATACAAAACAGCATTTGAATCTAGGGCACAAATCGGAAGTTCAAAGACACACGGGAACTCATTGAATTTGCGCTATAACACTAAGAAGTAAGATAAGCGCTCACGTATTGTTTTTTTTCTTGCGAGCATCACACCTGTGGTTACTCTTTCAATTTCCCAGTGTATCACCGACATCACTAATTTCCGTCTGGTTCACGTTAGCAATTTGATTGCTAACGTTGTGAGAACACTTGAGCAATGACTAGCAATTATAATTTTTGTCATAGATTCTATGAATGCATTTTTCTCGTCTTCCCAGTAAAAAAATCTATCAAAATGGAAACGCTGCAAATTTCATGAAAGTCAAATCAAGATTTGCAAATTGTAAATTATATTGGTTTTTCCCAAGCAGCTTTCAACAAGCCATGTTCTGTAATGGCCATTCAAGCAGGATGGTTTCTCTCTTCTTAAATGAGACCGACACTTTTTACGTGAAGATTCCACAATTTATACTTTATATTTAGGTTCATGAAAAAAGTAATGAAGAGGGAGATTCTCCCTGAAAGTTATCAGCAGTAATCTAGAATAATTGAAGGCGCTAGAAGAATACCCGATTTTCGTTTTGGTAGTCCCTGTCTAGGGGTTGTTTTTGCCGTCAACAATGAGAATAATTTTCTCGCCACCTCGTCAACTTTCTTTGACAACTTCAGGTTTGGACGCAAAACTAAGGCTTCTAATTTAGAACTCTGGTTTATTTGCTCTAAACCTAGTATTTGGCCCGAGTTTCGTACGCCTCATCCAGGTTTCAGCAGGCTACATCGCGTAGGTGAACCAACCGCTACGCTCTTTTTGACCATCTTTCTGGCCGGGGTTGCATGTTCTGCTTGACCCTTTCTCATTCTCTGCACATCAAATTAGAAGGAAGCGGTTTAGCCTAAAATTCAGCGACACCGGAAAAACTTCCAATATGCTGCGTTCCATCGACTTTTACGCAAGCCTTAATTGCTGCGGGTGTCCTGTAAGAAGAATAGGATAATTGTCCTGAACACCCTGTTTACACTCTCTGTTGGGTTAACCTGAGCGTGATAAACGGGATTCCTGGTATTAATCATACCGATATTCTCAAACATTCGTCCTAAGACCTTGTCCACAAACTCGGTACTATTATCGGTATAGATCACACTTCCGGCGCATCCCATCGAGACACCACCAGATATTCGAACGTTTTCCTTATAGAGAGGTCGTTAGCCGCAAGGATGGGGGCACATTTCAAGGATATTGTCAATGAATCTTGAAATACTAGAATGTACTTGTGGTCTCCTCGGATTTAAGGTGATAGGCCTATAATGTCCCCAGCTATCACTGTCCAGGACTGCGCCACGACTCACTGACTCATGATGCCGCCAGGGCGAGCTTGTTAGACTTCACTCGTCTGTTACCGGATGTGGTTTGTAATGGTGACATGTTCTGTTATCACCTTTCTAATCAAGGGAAATCTTATACTGGTCTTGAATCACTTGCAGGCGTCCCGGATGCTAGAAAACCTCTGTCAAAGTCGCACTCGATGTCGGTGTCTCATTGTCATCCGTGTATGATATCAAAATCATACTTTTACACTTCTAAACTTCATCTCGCAAGTCAATCATTAGGGTTTCTCAGGTTATTTGAACACTACCCTGCTTTTAGGACGATCCTGCTTCTTAGTCGGCCGTAACACGAGACAGATGCAGTGTTCTAGCGTCCGCTTGTTCTCTAGTCATGTAAGGGCCCCCCAATTCTCTCTCGTGACTAAGAGGCAGCAAGGGCCGTACCTACTCCTTTCCCTTGGCATTTCCCGAACACCTAAAGAATTCTCTAGACGTAAAGAATTTGTAGCATCAAAACCTCCTAAGGGCCACGCAACTTATCCAACATAAGCTGGTTTGATCACAATTGAAGAAAGCTACTAAGCTTCCTAATACCTGATTGATTTTTCTTTACACTACAATTATTGGCACCTCGTCTTTGTTTGTTTTGGTATTTTGAATCGACAGAGGATTGTTTGCGAATTCATGTAGGGAGAAATTTTCAGGAATGGTGAGGCTTTCTCATACTAAGCTACACTTATCCGTAGAGGATTATGACCTAATGGTATTCAAAAAACAGGTGATCCTCAAGATAAATACGATAGAAATGTTTTTTCCCGAATTCAGAATAGCAAACTCGATGGCGTATTATGATTCATCTAGGGAGTGCGTAAATAAGTTGGACTTTTCATTCCTGTGTATTGAACTGTTGAGAAGAACGCGCACCTCCTGCCATTGCGCGACAAGAAATACTAGCGAAGAAGACTGCCTGAATCTAAAACCTTTGAGAATTAATAAGCTCTGACAAAATCCAATTTTAGGGATAGCAGGATGATATTTGTTTGACTCCGTTCCAGTTCGCAGAGAACTTGCCAAGTCATTTAAATTTTGTTAATATCCTACCTAAAATCCGAGTCTGTCATCTTAACTACCCGCTTCAACCAAGTGTATCCATGCTCTGGAGTGAACGCAGGGTCAGGCAAGTGATAAGAGTTCGAAAAACTACAAGGCTTATCAATTATACTTGGACATTCCAAATTCCGACAAAAATTGAATTCCAGATAAGGTAATTCTCAGTTGAAATTCTAATTTTTCTTGTGATACTTAATAGATTGAAGTCCTGAGCAGCCTGGGTATTCCATAATCAAAATCTTCCAAATATTCAACCAGAATTTTATTGGATTGAAAAAAAATCATCCTCATCAACTCAATCGAATGATCCATTCTATATTTCGGATATAGCGTCGAAATATGCGGAATAAGTTTTGATCCGGAACCAGAAGTTCTCCACTCTGACAGGGTTAATATTCATTTTCCATATACCCTTGGTGGCATCCACCATTCCAGTTCAAAGAAAGAAGATTTTTGGTGGTAACGACCATCTCATCTACGTATGAGTTCCTAATACATTACTCTCTAATATTTGTTTTGATTCGTTTGTCCTAACCTGCAAGTCAGGGTCAATCCCAATATTTTCTAAGTATTTGGAGCTTGGAAGATTCAACCATTCTATTCTGAAGGTGTTTTTTCAATTGAGCTTTGATTTATGTTATTAACTAGGATACGGCGCACCAGCCACTAGCAATGGTAAGGGTCATTACGATGGTCTAAGATCAGAAGCAAGTGACGTATTCATTATTCGAAAGTTTGAATACGGAACGACACTCTCATTTTTGAGCAAAGTTAATCCTTATAACAAAAAAAACTCGAGGTGAAGCTTCACGCGACCGCGATTGAAACAGGAAGCTACATGTTGAAACAGGAGTTAAAAATTCCCTTATAATTCTTGGCCAAATATTTTATGACGAAATTATAAATTGATGATGACGAGACAAGTCCCGCAAAAAATCAACTGGAGTGGACATGGCACAAAAAGGTAGTCAATTTCAGAACCATACCATCTTTTTGCATGTCGTTGATTCCATTTATATTTAATTTCACAAACTGAGATGTCTACTACGCGTAAGGAGT
Source organism: Neuroterus valhalla (assembly GCA_011762715.2). Lineage (NCBI taxonomy): Eukaryota > Metazoa > Arthropoda > Insecta > Hymenoptera > Cynipidae > Neuroterus > Neuroterus valhalla. The sequence continues at coordinate 612 of WSXT02182697.1, read as the reverse complement.
CGATATTATGAGTTGGAATGTCCCATCATCTCCATCTAGAGATGGAAAGAATACAAACCACTTGAAATGGCGAATCACTTTGAGTTTATCTTAGGCTCTTCCACCTACGACTAGAATTACCCGCAGTGATTTGCCGGTATGTATAGGACGTGCCTTGATCGTAGAGCTATACGAAGCGATTTCCTTTTAGACCTTATAACTACGTGGGCCGCTCAAGCTATGGTATAGTTTGCAACAAACGTATACAGAGACCACTGTTGCTAAAGTGCAAGCGCGCAATATGAGAGAAAGAAGCAGCTATTGAGATATAGTTTCTGCTTGAACGTGCTCTCCAACGCAGCGCATACACTTTAACTATGCTGCTCTACTTGAATGTTTGTTTTGGATCACGCTGATTAACGAGATAGAGATCGAGCGGTCTATGTAGTGATATGGTCTAAGGCTTCCTTTGAAGTCGCTTACTTGGATTCTCCCGTCAAAACCAAAGTTCATACACTCTACACTGTAAGAGAAAGTGGTTGAAAATTACCACATCAATCAGGGACATAAGAATACCAGTGATTACTGTGGCAGTTTTACTAAAACATTTGAAAATTATATTCTGACACTTTA
>WSXT02182677.1:0-20954 GCA_011762715.2 Neuroterus valhalla | reverse complement strand
CAAGTGTGCTTCTCCTGTCACGTTCTCCACCCCCCCCCCCCCCCCCCCCTAAATGATATACAATCTTCTGGAACCATCTTGAATCTTTGTGAAATGATTCAAAACATTTTCAAGTCTTTGTGAGATGACTCAAAAGCTTTTTATATTTTTTTTTGATTGCTTCAAAATGCTTAGAATCTTTCTAAAATCTTGTCAAATCTTTGCGGAATCTTAAAAATCTTCTCAAATATTTTGAAATTTTTGTGAATTTCTTCCAAATGCTTACAATATTTTGAAAACTCTTGAATACTTGGAAATCCATGAACCTCCAAACTCTGTGCGGAATCTTGAACATCTCCTAAAATTTGATGAAATATTTTGAAATCTTTGTAAAATCATTGAAATCTTCACAAATCTTTAGGATTCTTTGGGATATATCTGGAATCAGGTATTTGGAATCTTTCATAATCTTTGTGGAAGGATATACAATGTTTAGAAATCTTTTTGAATCTTTGTGAATTTCTTTGAAATAGTTGAAATATTTGTTGAATCTTCTCAATATTCCTAAGATCAAAAAAAAAATTGTTCAGTTATAAGGATACCAATCTTGTAAAGCTTTCTTTTGGCATTTTTGTAAGCTGCTTAGAAATGCTTGAAATCTTTCTAAAATTTTCTCAAATCTTCGCACAATCTTAAAAATCTTCTTATGTATTTTGAAATCTTTGTGAATTTCTTCCAAATACTTAAAATATTTTGAAAACTCTTCAAAAACTGGTAAATTCGTATAACCTTCGATCTCTGTGCAGAATCTTGCAAATCTTCCAAAACCTTATGAAATCTTTGTAAAATCATTGAAATCTTCTCAAATCTTTAGGATTCTTTGTGATATATGTTCTGGAATCAGGTCTTTAGAATCTTTCAAAACCTTTGTGAAAGGATCGACAATGTTTTGAAATCTTTTGAAAGCTTTGTGAATTTCTTTGAAATAGTCGAAATATTTGCTAATTCTCCTCAACTTTTCTAAAACATATCTAAAAATTGTTCAATTATAAGGGTATCAATTTCGGGAGCCTTCGTTGAAATTTTCGAATCCTTTGAAATCTTTGCAGAATTGTTTGAAATGTATCGAAATCTTTGATAGCTTTAGAAATTTTTGTTGAATGATGTACAATCTTTTGGAACCATCTTGAATCTTTGTCAAATGATTCAAAATCTTTTCAAGTCTATGTGAGGTGACTCAAAATCTTTTGGTATTTTTGCGATTGACTCAAAATGTTTGGAATCTTCCTAAAGTCTTCAAATATTCTCAAGTCTTTGCGGATTCTTAAAAATCTTCTAAAATATCTTGAACTCTTTGTGAATTCCTCTGAAATGTGTGATAGTAGGTAAAAGTTTTATCTGTCGTGCAGTAGTAGCCTTGTAAATTTTAGTTTTATTAAATTAATCAATCAAAAAAATTCAAATCAAGAACCAATCTTCAGAAGTCTCCAAAAATGTGCAATCTGAAATTGGAAGCATAATATATTGGATAATTTCAAAAAGGCTAAAAAATAGTACTACTTCAAGTTCAGATATTTCAGAATCGTTCAATTTTTGAGATATTCAAATGTAAATATTTAAAACTGAGCAGTTTTTACCAATTCGAAACCAAACCATTTTCAAATACTTCAAAATTGTGATTTTACAATTTTTATGATTCTATTACGGTTTCACCTTTGCGACGATTTAGATTTGATTTGTTTAATTATATGTTTGGAAAAAATGTGGTTGATTAGTTTCTTACTCAAAAATTGTTAGGATTATGTTATAAAAAATTTAGGTTTTTAACTTTCCAATTCTAAGGCTCCTAAACTAAAATACTGCATTTGAAATTTGATGTTTTCTGTGTTATCTTCAGGCTGGAGAAGTCGTCGCAGAACTCCAGGAAGAACAGAAGTCACTGATATGGTTTCTTATGAAGCAAGTTCGTCCTGGGATGGATTTGTCCAAAGTAGTCCTTCCCACATTTATCCTCGAACCACGATCATTTTTGGAAAAACTCGCAGATTCTTATTACCACGCCGACATTTTGTCTCAGTAAGTGTAAAACGAAGTTATTCCACTTTTAACTGATTAAAATTAGAACAAGTGAAAGTTTCTTCATAAGGGGCCGTCCATGAACTACGTTACCAATTTTCGTATTCCCCCTTCTCCCGTCGTCAAACTTTTAACCAATTCTGGAGCCAAAAATACGAGTTTTTTTTAATCTGTTGAATTTTCAACAAAAAAGTTCATTTTCAAGCTTTTCTACCATTAGAGATCAATTTTCTATCCAAAAAGACTAATTTTCAACAAGAAAGTGAAATTTTGCATAAAAAATATGCCTTCTACAAATAGTTAAGTTTCAACCCAATTCTTGAATTTTCATCAAAATAGTTTAATTACCAACTCACAATATTACTTCCATGACAAAAGACTGATTTTTTATCCAAAAAGTTGAAATTTCTACGAAAAAGTTAAATTTCTAACCAAAAAGGACGTTTATTAAAATAGTTAGATTTTCAACAACGAAATTAGGTTCTTGGCAAAATATCGGTATTTCTGACTTACAAAAGATGATTTTTCAAGCAAGAAGATTAATTTTATGCCCTACGGATTAATTCTTTTAGGGATAAAAGTATTTCCTCATATAATTTTCAACTTATAAAGTATTAATATTCTACCAATAATGAATAAACAAATTTTCAGATAAAAAAAAATTAACGAAATTAGTTCCGTTTTCAACGAAGTGGTTGAATTTTCAACCTAGAAGAATAAAAATCTAACAAAATTGTTGAATTTTAAAGCTAAAGAGACGAATATCAAGAAAAGGATGTAATAACCCAAGAATATGACTTTTCAACAAGGAAGTGGATTTCCTACCAGCTACTTAAATTTAATAAAAAATTGTTTCATTTTTAACCAGATAAAAACTTTTATACCTCAATAGTTGGGTTTTTAACCAAAAATATGAATGATGAACATAAAAAGATAATTTACAACCACATAGTTTCATTTTCAACTAAAATGATGAATTTTTAACAAAAAAAAAATATTTTTTTCGCAAAGCAGTTTAGTTTTGAATGAAAAAGTTGATTTTATAACCCAGAAGGATAAATTTTCAACCAAACATATAATATTTGTTAACTTAACAAAGATTTTATTTTGAAATCAAAAACAGTTGAATCAAACGAAAAAGGCACATTTTCAACTAAATACATAAATTTTAAGTAAATAATTGGAGTTTCTACTGCAAAAGATAAATTTTCAATAAAAATGATCAATTCCTAACCCAAGCGTTGATCATTTAACTTAGATAATAAAACTTCAGCAACAGAAAAATGAATTGAAAAAAAAAGAATGCAACACTCAACCAAATACTTGAATGTAAGCCGAAGTTATGATTCTTCAAACAATAAAGATCAATTTTTTACCACAAAAGACGACCTTTCAACAAAATACATGAATTGTCAACTAAATAGTTGAAGTTTCAATTTGAAAAGATAATTTTTCCACCAAATTGTTGAAATTTCAAGAAAAATTATGAATCATCAACTAAAAAAATGAATGGTATGACAAAGCAGCTCAAATTGCTCAAAGAAAAAAGAACTTCCAACAAGATATCTGTATTCTTGACCTACAAAGACGAATTATCAACCAACAAGAATAATTTTTCACCCAAAAGACGATTCTCGAAAAAAATACGTTCATTTTCCTACCAAATAGTTGTATTTTCAACTTTTAAATGATAGATTTTTGACCGATAATGGCATAGTTAAATTTTCTGATGAAAAAAAAATCAATTTTTAACCGAAGGAGTCCACTTTTAACGAAGTGTTTAGATTTCCTACCTAGAATAATAAATTTCCAACCAAATTTCTTAATGTTAAAGCAAAAAGAACAGGATGCCTACAAGAGAGTTCAATTTCAACCCAAGAATATAATTTTTCGACTAAAAAGTTAACTTTGTACCCGAAACTTGAATTTTCAAGAAAAAGTCTAATTTTCAACTAAATATTAACTTTTCTACTATAATAGTTGGATTTTTGATATGGAATAAAAATAATAAACATAAAAAGATATTTCACAACCAAATTTCAATATTTGAATTTACAACGCGAATAATGAACCTGCAATCAAAAAAAGCAAATTTCGAACTAAATACATAAACTTTCAGCTTAATTTTTTGAGCTTCAACTAAGAAAGATCCATTTTCAATAGAAAAAATCCATTTTTGACGAAAGGGATCACGATTCAGAAAACTAATTCTTAAAAGAAGAATTCAACATTGAACAAAATAGTGGAACTTTCGCCCAAAAAGATGATTTTTTGGACGAGAAAATTAATTTTTTTCCCCTAAAGATGAAGTATCAACAAAAAAGTAGAATTTCCAAGTCGCTAAATTATTAACTTAAAAAGAAAGAAATTTTCAATTGGTAAGGTAAAATTATTACAAAAAATAATGGTTTCAACAAACAATATAAATTTTGAATCAAATAGTTTTTTTTTCTTCCAATCAAAGATAAATTTTCAAACCAAACAGTTGAATTTTTAACCAAAAAATAACTTTCCAAAAAAATAGTTGCATATTGGACAAAATAATTGAATTTTCAGCAAAGCAGTAGATTTTTTAATTATTGGCTTCTATTATTCCAGTTGCAGGGTGGCGACTTGACCGGTAAACCGGGGAAAACTCGGGAATATAATTAAAAACCGGGAATCTACTTGACAAAACCTAGACTATCAAAAATTCTACCGAAAGAATACGGAAAATGAGAGCTTTCTTCTTATGAATCAAGAAGAGAGCTTATCATTTGATTTAGACAATGCATCGTTCTTTTAATCTGATTCTCAAAATATTTACATATATCCATACGTCATGAGAGGAAGAGTTTTTATTTTTTTCCAATGATAAGATAAATGTTTTTCAAATATGTTGCTCTGTGGGATTTTTTTAAGGCTGACTCAATACATTTTTTTAAAAGAAAATGTATCACGTTTTATCTGCTCATTCTCATTTATCTGACTTGGGACAGGGAATTTCAGAAAATAATTATAGTTTTCATTTAAGGGCAGGGAGTTTCAGTGAAGAACTTCTCACATGTAGCGGGAACTTCTCAAAGTAATTTTAATTCGGATTTAGAAGAGAGAAATTAAAAGAAAAATCGCTCTTCAAATTCAAAACTTGTCACCATTTTAAAGTCCCCCCTTTATAATTTTTATAAAGAAAATACATCAAGCAGTTTACAGAATAGAAGTCCTATTCAGGAGAGGAAATATTTCTGAATTATGATAGAAAGCTTGTTCACATTGTTCATTGCATATCGATCCTTTTTGAGTTTAAAAATCAACTTCTCGTTTAGAATTTAAACATGTTTGTTGAAAATCAAATTATCTTGTTAGAGTTGCATTATTTCGATTCAAAATTCACCTCCTGGTTGAAATTGTAACTACTTTGTTTGAAATCAATGAATGTTTTTTGGTAAAAATAAGACTATTTAGTTGAGCGTTCATTTTTTAATTTGAAAATTAAACTATTTCTTCGAGAATTCATGCACTTGGTGGAAAATTTGCCTTTTTTGTAAAAAATTAATCTTCATGGTCAAAAATTCATCTTTTTGTTCAAAATACATCTATTCCCGTTAAAGATTCATCATTGTACCTGCAAATTCATCAGTTTGGTTAAAATCAATTACTCCAACTGAAAATTTAACTGTTTCATTTTTAGTAGGAAATTGATCTTTTCTAGTTAAAAATTCGCCATTTCGGTGAAAATTTGTCTTTATGGATTGAAAATTCAAATATTTCGTTGAAACTTCACATACTTCGTCGAAAATTCGATTTTTTGGTAAAAATGATCTCTTCCTTCTGAAGGTAATATTCTTCTTCAAAAATTGTTCAGATTGTTCTTTACGGTTAACAATTCAAGTTATACAGTCAAACATTTTTCATTCTGGTCAAACCATTCGAATTTCAACTAATCTGTTGAACGATTGTATTTTTTGGTTGGAAGTTAATTTTTCGTCAAAAATTGAACTATTATAGTTCAATCATTAAATAGTTCATAAATTCGGTAAAAAATAAATTCGTGTTTCTGGTTTGACATTCAACTACTTTAGTTAAACATCTACAATTTCATTTGATTCTCCATCATTTTGTGTATAAATGTAATAATTTCTTTGACATATAGTTTTGTTTGTTTGTTGAAAAATAGTTTTTTTTAAAGTAATTCTTTTTAACTGAAAATTTAACATATTCCAATTGGAAATTCCATAGTTTCAGTCAAAAAAATATTTGTTTAGTTAAACATCAATTTTTCTCAATTCAAAATTTGAGTAGTAAAATTTTTTTTAACATATTATCTTTTTTAGTAAGAGTTGATTTATCTTTTTGAGAAGATAAATCTTCGATCAAAGATTATTTTATTTTTAGCATAAAAAACTCATGCTTGGTTCAAAATTGTTTTTTTTTTTTAACTAAAAATGTTAGTGTTCCATTTCTGATGCCTTAATATTGTTATTTGAAAATTCATCACATTGGTTGAAAAATGCACTATTTTGTTGGAAATCTGTTGTTTTTCTTTGTTGCCGTAAATTAATTTTCTTAATTGTAAGTTTAACTGTTTCGATTTTTGTAGAAAAATGATATTTCATCGTTGGAAATTAGAGTATTCTTTTCAAAATTGATTTATTTTGCAATGTTAGTTGACCGGGAAAATTGTTAAACTTGACCGTGAAAAACCGGGAATGACATCAGCTGTCGATCGGCCTAAGCCCATTAAGGGTCATTAGCACAAATAGTCAGATAGAAAAATAACAAAATTTGCTGTTTTGCACTTAGAGTTTTGGAAAAAAGATATTCATGATCTACGGCTTTTTACGAATATTTGAAATTCAAGACTCTTCAATGTTTAATGTGTAAAAATGAAATGTTGCAATTTTCAATGTTTTTCTTTTAAAGGGTCAAATTCAACTGTTTAATTTTCAAGGCAAAAAGACGAATTGTTAAAGAAGCTATATAATTTTCAAGGAGGAATAAATCAATATTCAACAAAATAGTTGAATTTTTTAAAAAATATTTGAAATTTGTCTGAATTGCTGAATTTTTGAAACGAAAAGACTATTTTTCAAAGAAACAATCGAATTTTCATAGAAAAAGGATATAACTTTTTGATGAAAATGTAATATTTTTAACTTAAATTATTAAATTTCTAGCAAGAGATATGAATGCCCTACAAAACAGTGGAATTTTTTCCTCGAAAATGTTGATTTTTTACTTTATTGGATAATTTTCATCCAAATTGTTGAATTCTCGATCAAAAACAAATAATTTCCTACAAAACCGTTACATTTTAAACCCAAGAATATATTTTTACAAGAAAAAAGATTCGTTTCAAAAAATAATGTATAATTTTTTTTTATTGTTGAATTTCCAACAAAATATTTAAAATTCGACTGAATTGCTTCAATTTTCAAGCAAAAACGAATCGTCAACAGAAAGATCGAATTTCCGGCAAGAAAGGATATGAAATTTTAACACACATGAAGAATTTTCAACAACAAAAAAAACTGAATTTTTCCTAAAAGATAGAAATTTCCTATACAATGCAGTTAGTATTTTCAACTTGAAAAAGATTACTCTCAACGAAAAGGGTAGTTTCAACCGAATTGGTAAATTCTCGATTCAAAAATAACTATTTCCATAAAACTGTTGAATTTTGAACCCGAATTTCAAGAAGGAAAAGTCTTTCCGAAGAAACATATGATTCTCTTACGAAATCGTTGAATTTTCAACATAATTTTCAAAATTTGACTTAACTGTCGTTATAAGGCAAAAAAACGAATAAAACTTCTATAAAAATGTTGAATTCTCAACTGCTGAAACAAAAGTTGAACTTATACCATAAGATAGGAATGCCCTACAAAAAAATGGAATGTTTAATTCAAACATGTTGATTCTTAACTTTATTGACTGATTTTCAACCAAATTACTGAATTTCACATGAAAAACTAACGATTCTTTACAAATCGCTGGATTTTGAACCTGGACATATGCGTCTTCAAAAAAAAGGTTCTTTTCGAAATAACAATGGATAGATTTTTTACAAAATTTTCAACAAAATCTCAAAAATTCAAAAATGTCAAATCCTTTTTCTTTGAAAATTCGAATTGTTTGTTGACAGTTGTCTGTTTGAGTTTGAAATTCAAAAATTCAGTAAAATTTTGAATCTTTTGTTGAAAATTCAAGTAGTCTCTAAGATATTTCTTCATTCGTCTTGAAAGAATCTTTTTTCTTTGTAATACATATTTTCAATTGAAAATTTAACAATTTTGTAGAGAGTTCCTTGTTTTTGACCGAGAATTGAACAATTTGGATGAAAATTATCATATAACGTTGAAAATTTGTTCGAAATTTTAGCCTTTCCGTTGGGAATCATTATTTTCGAGTTGAAAATTGCACTGTTGGGTACTGCATTTTTTATCTTCTGCTTGAGGTTTTCTTGAAATGTTGCCATTTTCAATGTTTGTCTTTAGAAGCTTCAATTTCTAAGCCTGAGAATTGAAAATTTTTTGATCTTGAATGGTTTGAATGGGAGATTTATTGATATGTTATGTTAACATTCTAGAGTATTGAATCTTCAAAAAGATATCATAGAAATTGATCATTTTCCCTTCACACTTTACCCAGGCTTAGGACTGGCAGCAAAGAAAGCGAAATAATTTTTTTCCATGCTGGCGTGTTTAGAGATTGTTGGGAAATATGTATTGTGAATGATATAATACTAGAGTATATATAAACGAATGTAATTATTTGAGCAGCTAGAGGGTGATAATATAATCTTGAAAATGCATAAATTCGGGTTCTAAATTCAACAGTTTTACGGAAATAATTATTTTTTGATCGAGAATTTAACAATTTGGTTGAATCCTTTTCGTTGAGATTATCATTTTCGAGTTAAAAAAAATATCACTGCATTGTAGGGAATTTCTATCTTTTAGGAAAAATTTATTTATTTATTTTTTTTTTGAAAATTCATCATGTTTGTAAAAATTTTATATCCTTTCTTGCCGGAAATTCGATCTTCCTGTTGACGATTCATTTTTGCTTGGAAATTGGAGCAATTTAGTCGAATTTCGAATATTTTGTTGAAAATTCAACAATTAAAAAATGAAAGAAGAAAATTATTTGTTTTCGATCGAGAATTCAACAATTTGTATGAAAGTTATCCAATAGAGTCAAAAATCAATATTTTCGAGTTAGAAATTCCACTGTTTCCTAGGACATTCATATCTTTTGCTAGAAATTTGATATTTTTAGTTGAAAATATTACATTTTCATCAAAAAGTTATATCCTTTTTCTATTTAAATTCGATTGTTTCTTTGAAAAATAGTCTTTTTGTTTAAAAAATTCAGCAATTTAGTCAAATTCCAAATATTCTTTGAAAAACTCAACTATTTTGTTTAATATTGATTTATTCTTCTTGAAAATTATATAGTTTTTTTGACAATTCGTCTTTTTGCCTTGGAAATTAAAGAATTGAAATGGAACCCTTCAAAGAAAAACATTGAAAATTGCAACATTTTATATTTTACAAGTTAATTATTGAAGAGTCGTAAATTTCAAATATTCGTAAAAAGCCGTAGATCATGAATATCTTTTTCACAAAACTCTAAGTGCAAAACAGCAAATTTGGTTATTTTTCTATCTGACTATTTGTGCTAATGACCCTTAATGGGCTTAGGCCGGTCGACAGCTGATGTCGAGTTGCTGAAGATGTGTAGCATGGAGGGGGAAGGCACCGACGGCTGCTTCCCCTTGACCATTCCGCAACTCGACCTCAGCCCTAGTATCCTCCCCCAAATTGGTAATGTCGTTTATGGACGGTTCGATAAAAGAATCAAGTAATTCAAACGAATATGGATACTTCTAATTCTCTTGAACTTTGAAAAAAAAAACAGAGCAGTATTGGAAGATGACGCTTTCACTCGCATGAAAGGAGTAGTCAAATGGTATTTGTCAGGTTTCTACAAAAAACCACAAGGTTTGAAAAAACCTTATAATCCACTCCTGGGCGAAACTTTTCGCTGCTACTGGCAACATCCCAATGGTTCGCGTACATTCTACTTGTCTGAGCAGGTAATTCAAATTTTTTTTTTTTTTCAAATAAAATAAAATTCAGAACACAATTCATAAGTCTTTCAAATGTTCCAGTTATCGCATCATCCTCCAATTTCGGGCTTTTACGTGACAAACAGGCAAGACGGATTCACAATCAGCGCATCAATAATAGCTAAATCGAAATTTTACGGTCAGTTAAGAAATAAAAAGCAAACCAATTTACAACTCTATTTATGTTGGAGGAAAATTTTTAATAGTGGATTCTATTTGCAGGAAATTCAACCTCTGCAGTTTTGGATGGAGCTGCAGTTTTAACAATGTTACCCAGAGGGGAAGATTACACAATGACGATTCCTTACGCGCACTGTAAAGGAATTCTTATGGGTACATTGTCAATGGAACTGGGAGGAAAAATCAATATAGTTTGTGAAAAAACCGGTTATCATACAGAATTAGAATTTAAGCTAAAGGTTAGCAAAGCACAGAATATTTCATTCCTTTGTAGATGTAGTCCAGCTCTTTTTGCATCAGAATTTTAACAGTTTCAACAATTCTTCGGGATTTTTTAAGATTTAAATATTCTTCTAGCCGTTTTTGGGAGGTGCTGATCAATTAAATCAAGTCGTTGGCAGAATACGATTAGGAAAAGAAACTCTTGCTGTTATTTCTGGATATTGGGACGGCCAGATTATGATCAGCGATAAACGATCAGGGGTATGTTGAATAAAACTATTACCCTGGATGAAGTAGAGTTCCCCTAATTACCCTGCCTCTAATTCCTTCCGACTTCTTGAATTTTCACCCAGGAAGGCAACAAAAAGTGAAATATTCGATATTTTAACTAAAAAGATTTCAACTTTTAATCTGAAAAAATGGAATCCAGTTAGAATGGAGAATTCCTAACGGAGTCGGTCAATGTTCAACTACAATAAATTAATTTTTTATCAGAAAGAATGTGTTTTCAACAAAATAATGGAATTTCAATCTTTAATAATGTAACTAAAGAACAAAATTCATAACTTGCGAAAGTTACATTTTCAACCAAGATGAATAGTATTCTGCTAAAAAGGCGAATTTCAATAAAATAGTTACATTTTGGAGTGAAAAAACTAATTTTCAACTGAAATGTTGTATCTTCAATGGAAAAATTAATTCTGAACAAAAAAGTTCCACTTTTAATTCAGTTCTTGAATTTTTAACCAGGAAAGATATCAATTTAAAATATGATCAATCAACCAAAATGTTGCACTTTTGACTAAAAAGGATATTTAAAATCTTTTGGGGAGACTTTCAATTTCAATAATGAATCTTTGCTTATATTTCCAAACGAGAGAGTTGAATTCTCAATCATATAAATTTTCAGATGCTAAAGTTAAAATTTGAACCAAGATGATTTATTGTCTACGGGACAGATGAATTTTCAATCAAATAGTTGAATTTTCATAACAAAAAAATTAAACTTTAACCGAAATGGATCAATTTTTCACCAACATTATAGAAAATGGAATCTATTAGACGGATTCTATTTCAAATCATGCGGACTGGCGACACTCATGTCGATTGGACCAAAATTGGAAGATTTATGTTGCTTTTTAAGTTAACCTCTAAAATGGCTCTCGGTCAACTGAAAAATAAAAATACCTGATATTTTTGTAGTTTTTAAGGTTTTTCGTGGCTGCTTTGTGTTGTTCGATGTAGTTTTATGTGTTATTTCAACTTGACTTAACCATTTTGAAAATAATAAAATTAACCTAGAAATTGCTATTTTTATAAAAATTTTCAAATTCGATTTTCTCAAAAACGTCATGTTTTTTTGACTGAATTTTTTTTACAAATAGCTGATTTTAGGCCGTGAATTGTAGGCTATATGGGACTTCCCAATTTTGCGATATGTGGAAATAAAAAATGGGACTAATCCCGTTAAAAATACTTTGGGTATATACCATTTTTGATTGTGTAACCCATTTAAAATACATTTCGTTATATTGTCAACGTTCTCAATGTTTCGTTTATTAAATTTATATTGATTTACATTAAAGAGGTTATGTTACAAAAAGATATCGGGAATTTGAACAATAATCCATATTAACTAAATACAATTTTTTTTCAGTTTAAACCTTTTTAAACTAAAAAAGCTAGAATTCAGTTAATATGGATTATTGTTAACAATAAACAAAACACTGCGACCGTTAACAATAGAGGATCTAGAATCGAAACCGATTTATTAAAAGACTCGTTCAAATAAACGGAAAAAAGTGGACAAAAATCTAATTTTTTTTTTATTTCCACATATCGCAAAATTGGAAAGTCCCATAGAGCCTTGAATTTATGCCTTGGAATCAGCTATTTGTAAAAAGAAATTCAGCCAAAAAAAAAACATGGCGTTTTTGAGAAAATCGAATTTGAAAATTTTCATAAGAATAGCAATTTCTAGGTTAATTTTAATTTTTTTCAAAATGGTTAAGTCAAGTTGAAAGAACACCTTGAACTACATCGAACAACACAAAGCAGCCACGAAAAATCTTAAAAACTACAAAAAATATCAGGTATTTTCATTTCTCAGTAGGCCGAGAGTCATTTTAGAGGTTAACTTAAAGAGCAACATAAATCCTGTAATTTTGGTCCAATCGAAAAATAAGAAAAATACGTGTCCCCTTATTTTGCACCTAGAAAAACATATTTCAATTTGAAGACGATCGGTGACATGAGTATCGCCAGCTTGCATGATTTGATATGGAATCGGTCAAAACAATAACAATATAATCTATACAAGCTTTTAAATATTTAAAAAAATGTCTCTCGTTTGTAAAAGTTTTAGAAATTTATTTTCAATTTTTTCAAGATTTTTCAGTCGAGTAAATAACTTTCATCTTAGTTGATTATGTAAGCTCAACAGACGAATTTTCTACAAAAAAGTTAAATCTTCATCAAAAAGTTTTCAACCAAAAAATTGGGTTTTTGGCAACTATGTTGCATTTTTAACCAAGAAAGATTTGTCAGGAAAAACTATAAATTTCAACCAAATTGATGAATTAATTACATTCATACTGAGAAAATTCAATTTTTTGCAAAAAATTGAATAATTGAATTTGCAGTAGCAAAACCAATTTTTAACAATCTTAACCTAAGAATGTCAGTTTTCAATCAGATGAGATAAATTGCCAACAAAAAACATAATAGTATACTTTGCAACAAAAAAAGTTGGATTTACAGAATAATGTTACTTCCGTGAATAACAATATGTTTTGCTTCTTTTTGATAACACTGAATGCTTTTTTTAAAGCTAAGATATAGAAATGTTTTGATCATGTAGGAGCATCGAACTGATAAAAATGCATTGGAAAAAAATGTCAATGTTCAAGGAAATAAAAACAGAAACAGTAGGTTTTTCGAGTAGGAATTTTTTTGTTTTTCAAATTAATTCTTCCTAGCTCACATACTGAGAAAATTACTAAGAAACACACTAACAGTTTATACAGGAGCATTTAAAAATTTTGTTTCTTCGATATTCTCGAAATTTCATCAGTGGAAAGTGCTGAAGTTTCGAAGAGATTCTACAAAGATAGTTTAAAAAATGCTTAACGCAAAAACGACTGGGAAACTTGCTGAAGGAAAGGCGCTGCTGATAGGGAGTACTTTCGTGCAATATTTTAATCATGAATGTTCGATATATCATTAAAAACCGTTTGAGTAGGAACCATATTTTTATTTTTACAAGCCGCGCCTTGTGCACTATGGTATAATTAGTAATTAACAAGTTAAAACTATCTATAAAATTTTTTAAGTCAATCATGAACCATAAAAAGATTATTTTCAAAGAGAAAAATTTAGGCGTCTATTTCTACTCTTTGCGAAGCGCGTTATAGAGAAACATGATTCCCTTTTGCAGCAAGAAAGTCTTTTCTTCAATCCGACACCAGATGTTCGCAAGACAAGGTTGAAGAAGTATACAGTTCCCTTGGAACATCAGGGTCCTTGGGAAAGTCAGAAACTCTGGCTAGCTGTCACGCATGCAATTAACAACGATGATCAAGTTGCTGCGACAGAAGCCAAAACTCACCTGGAAGAAGCCCAAAGAGAACGTGCCAAAGAAAGGAAAATGAAGGGCGAGGAATGGGTTCCTAAATATTTTGTACAGGTGATTTAATCCTTCTAAAATCTTCTTTTGCGTCTGTCTCCCATTTTCTAAAGGAAAGAATGAAAGAAACTTGAATACAAATTTATGTGGAAAAAAGGACTGCCTTTCAACTTCGCTGAGATCCGAACCCAGGACCTTTTGTTTGCCAGACTAGTGCTCTCTCTAAGTTGGTAGAGCACTCGTTCGACAAACAAAAGGTTCTGCATTCGGATCCCAGCGGAGTTGAGAGGCAGTCCTTTTTCCACATTAATTTGTATTCAATTCTTGATTTAAGAATCTTCAATCCAGTCTGAATGGCGTAAGAATATTTTCGAAGATTCGATTAGTTAATTGTGTCCGTGCAGTAGATTTTTGGTTGACCAAAATGGGAATCTCAGATTCAAATCGTAAAACAAAACAAACTTTTCTGTCAATAGGATATAATTACCGGAAATTGGCTTTACCGACATGCTGATATTCGTCCTTGGGATCCTAGGAACGACCTAGTGCAATATGAAAATGGTTATATGGTGCGCACAAAAACTAGACACAAGACACCAATTATGCGCACCGGTAGCATCGTCTCCATCGATCCTCAGACCAAGGTACAAGATCGAAAATGAAAATCCAAAGATTCTTCTCCGATTGCATGAAATCCTCAAGTTAAAGAAAAAATTCTAAGCCTCACTTTGTATGTATATTTAAACTTAAGAATAGTATTTTTTACAAAGAATTACTTATGATAATCTGCTATTAATTCATCGAATCATTCACTTTATCTACATTAGATGAAAATTTAAGCTCTTGTTTCTCTTTTTTATTTCCAACTCTCTTTGTTATGAGAAGGAACCACATTTTTTCAGAAGGATTAGTTCCTCAGAGATTTAGTAACTCTCTTAGGGAATCCAGTTGATTTTGCACCCCAATAATATATCATATCCAACCTAGGAAGATGCATTTTTCACCAAATAGTCGAATCTTCAAACAAAAAAGATGAATATTTAATCCAAAACTGTTGTATTTTCAATCTATTTGTTGAACTTTCAAATCTGGAAGACGAATTTTTTAGAAGGAAGTTACGTTTACAGTTCTGAGGGAAAATTTTCCAGGGAACAATTGTATTTTTTTGAATAGAAAAATGACTTTAACGAAAAATTAAATTTCCAAAAAAATAAATGAAGTTGAATTGATGTAGTTGAATTTTGAAATATGCAGATTAATGTGAATCGAAAGCCAAATGTGTTCTGGAAAAAGAAGTTAATTTTCGACTAGGGAAGTTACATCCTTCGTCCTTTTCTATCTAAAAGGACGAATTCCTAATGAAAAAGTAAAATTTCTTACCGTAAAAGATGACTTTTACAAAATAGTTTCATTTCGAACAAAATAATTGTACTTTTAACGAAACAGACTAATTTTTAACCAAATAGTACAATTTTAAACAAAATAATCAAACTTTCAACAAAATACATACATTTTGAACTTTTTACTTGAATTTTCAATTTTTTTGTATAACTAAGAACGAATGTATTTTCAAGAAGGGAAAATAAATTTTCATTCTCAAAAGACGAATTTCCAACAAAACAGTTAAATTTTCGACCAGAAAAGAGGACTCTAAATGAATAGTTTAATTCTAAACAAAATAATTAATTTTTTAAAGAAACAGGTGAATTTTCAACCCAACAGTTGAATTTTAGACAAAAAAAATTATTAAATTTTCAAGAAAATAGATCAATTCTAAACTCAATTGTTTAATTCGCAACCAAAAAGATTATTCATATTATTGAAGATTATTAATTAATATAAATTTTTAACCAAGCAGATCATTTTTCTATTCACAGGAGAATTTTCAACCAAATGCATGAATTTTCCATAAAAAAGTTGGATTTTCACGTGAAAATCATAACTCCTAAACCATAAAGTGAATAGTTGAAATTGAAATCTTTTGAATTACTCTTCCTCAATGAAAAATGAGAATTCCCAACCAGTTCGATCTAAATTTTTCGACCACAGAGGGGAATCTTGCAAAAAATTTTAACAAAGTAGGTCAACTGTAAAACAAGTAGTTGAATTTTCAGCCGAAAAGGGTAAATTTTCAACCAAATAGTTAAATTTTCAGTAGAAAAAAATTGTGCCAAGAAGAATAGTTTTCTAAAAAAAGATGTTTTTTTTAACAAAGTGCGTAAATTCCCGACCAAATAGTTAAATTTTTAACCAAAGAGGTAGATCATAAGAGTGGATCAATTTTTGAGAATTGAGTTCAACTTCCAAATAGTTAGTTAAATTTTCAACCAAAATGCTTCTTGATATTAAGTATACGATATAATAGACCGATTCCATTTCAAAGCATGCAGGCTGGCGACACTCATGTCACCGATCGTCTCCAAATAAAGGGACATTTTTTTATTTTTCGATTGGACCAAAATTACAGGATTTATGTTGCTTTTTAACCTCTAAAATGACTTGGTCAACCTGAAAATGGGAATACCTGATATTTTTGTAGTTTTTAAGATTTTTCGTGGCTGCTTTGTGTTGTTTGATGTAGTTTTAGGTCAGGGGTGTCCAACGCAAGGTTGGCGCGCTTCTCCTTTCTTCCCCTTCTCCGAACGCTTCATCGAGAATTCTCTTCTCGCTCACCGCATGAACGTATCCAAGGTGGTTAGAGAGGGGATTGCTGAGTGACAGTTATTCACACCGTTGCTCATGCGTTGGACACCTCTGTTTTAGGTGTTCTTTCAACTCGACTTAACCATTTTGAAAAATAATTAAAATTAACCTTGAAATTTCTATTTTTATAAAAATGTTTAAATTCGATTATCTCAAAAACCCCATGTTTTTTTGGCTGGATTTTTCTACAAATAGCTGATTCCAAGACCTAAATTTTAGGCTATATGGGATTTTCCAATTTTGCGTCATATGGAAATAAAAAAATATAATTACTTTTCAATTGGTTTTATGTTCATTGTCTTTCACTTAGTTTTTATTAAAAACTCTTCTTTATTTTGGAAGATTTACTGTTATTTTCACTTTTTTTCATTCTTTTTTTGTGTCGTTTTTACTTCTACCATAGTCGTTTGTGAAGTTCGACCTGTAAAAAGTTTTATTTTACCGTTTTCTTTTACAGACTTCCAAACGTGAGTCTTCTGAATTCCTGATTGATCCTTGATTTTTTCCCATTTCAATAATTGTTTCTCTCTGAAAGATTGTACTTCTTCTTTTGTTGATTAAATTAAACTTATTGCACTTGTGTACTCTAGAACTTTTGCAACAAATTCAGAAGCATTTTGAATCGATTCGGTATGAGGTCTCGTGAAAAAAATCGCTTTTATTTTTTTATTTCCATATGACGCAAAATTGGAAAATTTTATATAGCTTAAAATTTAGGTCTCAGAATCAGCTATTTGTAAAAAAAATTCAGCCGAAGAAAAACATGGCGTTTCTGAGAAAATCGAGTTTGAACATTTTTATTAAAATAGCAATTTCCAGGTTAATTTTAATTATTTTTCAAAATGGTTAAGTCAAGTTAAAAGAAGACCTAAAACTCCATCAAACAACACAAAGCAGCCATGAAAAGTCTCAAAAACTACAAAAATATCAGGTATTTTTCTTTTTCTGTTGACTGGAGTCATTTTAGAGGTTAACTTAAAAAGCAACATAAATCCTATAATTTTGGTCCAATCGAAAAATAAAAAAAAATACGTGTCCCCTTATTTTGCGCCTAGAAAAACATATTCCAATTTGGAGACCATCGGTGACATGAGTGTCGCCAGCCTGCATGATATGAAATGGAATCGGTCAATAGATAACTGATAAAAATTTGTATCATTTTCAAACATTGATGATTATAATTTAAAATTTGAAAATCTTCTTGGTTGGTAAATCATCTTCTCAGTTGGGAATCAAAGTATTTGGTTGATTACTGAACTCTTTTATAAAAAATTAATTTTTTGTTGAAGATTCATAATTTTAGATACAATATCATCTTGTTTTTAATTTAAAATAAAAATATTATTGAATTGAAAAATGAACTTATTGGTTTGAAGTTAAATTTGTTTGTAAGAAATGGATTCGTTTTGTTCACACATTCATCGTTTTAACTAGAACTCCATTATTTGATTGTAATTTAACTTTTTGTTAAAGGCTTCTATTGGTAAGAAATTAAACTTCTTGGTTGAAAATTCATTCTTTTAGGTTCAAACGTTTAATTGTCGAATTTTCCTGTTTTTTTGAAAATTTTATTATTTTGTTTAAAAATTCAATTATTGGATGAAAAACTCATCTAGTTTGTTTAAACTATTTTGTCATAATCATATTTTTTGATTGAAAATCGACTGATCATTCATTGAAAATTTGCCCTTTGGATTTAAAAACTGAACTATACTCTAAAAAGTCAATTTTTTATTGAAATTTTTTTTTCTTGGTTGAGAATAAACTTTTCTGTTGAAAATCCAACTATCTCCTAAAAAATTTGTCTTCCCGTTTTGAAAATTCAACTATTAGGTTGGTAATGCAACTGTTTTTAATTAAATATTAATCCTTTTTGTTTGACTGTTCCGGTAGAAATGCATCTTTGTAGGTTAAAAATTATGCTTTTGGGTTCATTAATCCACTGATATTCCTGAAAGGATAAAAGTTTAACATTTTCTTGTTTAAAAACTGTTTTATCCCTTTACAAAAAAAAACTAGACCTTTGCCAAACGCGCGATTAACGATGCTAGTTTTTTTTTATTGAAGGGTGTAGAGTTTACTAAATCTCTCAGAAAATAAACCTTATTTGAGAAAATTTGGTTCCTCTTTTTGAAAGAGAAAATTCGAGAAGATTCAGAGAAACTGGAACTGTGATTTTCAGATGCCGCTACTTCAAGCCGAATCCCGGTCGTCTCTTTCCGTCCTCAAATCCTCGAAACGGCAGCTCTCTAATATTCCAATGACAGAAACTGCACATGATTCTGGAAGTTCATCTGCGGAAGCACATTCTGATTCGAGTCAGTCAGTAGGAAAAAGGAGACGTTCAGCTAACAGGTAAATTGATTTGAGTTTTAGCAAATTATCAGTTAAGTTGGAAAACGAGTGATTCGGATACTATCTAAAATTCCTGGAAAAACAAATGAAAAAACAAGAATCCAACAATCAAATTTGGACAAAGACCCTCAAATGTCTCTATTAAAATTTCGAAAAACAACGTAAAAGTGAAGGAGAGGAGAAATAAATGAGAAAACAGACTCCAAAACACATTCCTTCTCTTTTGTATCTCTCATATTTTTATTATTATTATATTGTTTACAAAAATCCAATACGTTTGAAATATCTACCAACGCACAGTGGTTCAAGATCCGAAAAAGCTGGCCAAAACCTCAAAATTCGAAGTTACCGGATGAGGTAAATGTTCATTTATACTTGTGTAGGGGGCATTAGAGCATTATTTTGTAAAAGCACAAGTCAGGATTCAAACCTGTCCAAAAATGTTTTTCCATAAAATTCAGGAATATACTTAGTGAATTCTTTTTTTGCCTGCGAGTGCGCGCGCCGGTGTTTCCCGTTTTGATCGCTAAAATTTATCAACTTTCTTATTCCTTTAAAAAAAGCTGCCCCGGGCTGCCCCCATAGAAATAAACGCGCTTTTTCTACTACCGTTAGGGAGTGTACACTACGGTGGTTCAAAAATGCATTAGAAAAATTTTGTTCAAATTTTTATGCAAACGCCCGGGAATTGGTTCGAATCCACAAAAAAATAAACGCAATTTTTTTTATTTTGAAAATAATAATACTTAGAGGTGGCGCAAGCCCCATGAAGTTTAACACATATTTCCCATAAGAAAAAGACGTTTTCATAAATTTTATTCAGAATTCTCAATCTTAGGTGAATTGAGTTCGAATTTCACCATTTATCTTCACATTATTCACCGGATGCGAATAAAATATTACTTTCCAAATATCACCCCCATAAGTATTTTTATAAGTTATTTTATATATTAAATGGGGTTTTCGAGTTTTTGGCGCTAATCATGATTTTTTTGCAGTTTTTTCAACGCAGATTGTTTCAAATACAGGAAATACTACTTTAAGCTGTTAATCAGATGTTTATTTAAATTTTCTAAATACTTTTTTATTGTTTTTAGCAACTTTTTCTTAGAAAAGGATTAGAAAGTCAAGTTTTTTTTCTGAATTTTTCAACTTATTTTTAATGTTTCAGTTACAGAGAGGTAATAATCAAATCAAGTTGACAAAAATAATTCTTTTAACAATTTGTTAATATTTATAACAATATCCTCTCAGAAGAATACTACAAAGTTGCGATTTTTTCTGAAATTTTTAATTTTTTGCTCACTTTTCACTTGAAGTGAGTTAATATTTAATTTAATTCAACAAAAATAATCGTTCAAACAAATTATTATTGTTAATGGCTATCTTACTTTAGGTTAGTGCTAAAAAGTTGCGGTTTCTTCTAAACTCTTAAGCTTTTTATCCACTTTTGACTTAGTGAGGTAATAATTAATGCGACTTAACAAACATGTTTATGTAAACCATTTTTCTCTATACCTCGGTCGAAAGTACGTTCCTCCGGCATCGATTGTAAGGCAGAAAGTTTAATTTTAAGCATTGACAGAACTACACTCGCGCCCTCGATCACACCGGGAGCAAAAATTTTCTCTCGCGCACCGATACTCATTCCACGAGACTTTCGTTGCTGCCGTCAGCCAGAATCATTACTGCTGTTCTGCT
>WSXT02182667.1:0-20957 GCA_011762715.2 Neuroterus valhalla | reverse complement strand
AAATTGAAAAATTGAATTTCTGGAAAAACTACACAACATGTGAAAAAAATTAGGCAAAAAAACTTCTCTACCGCTTTAGGCAAATTTTGATCGAGTGCGCAGCACGAGACACGCGATGAGAATGTGCCCGCGAAGCAAGCAGATTTTTTTTTTTTTTAATTATTATTAATCTGTAATTTATTGTAGACCGACTCCATTTCATCTGATGCAAAATTTGAAAAAAGTCTAGGTCATAGTGTGAGAATGAGTTGGTATTTAGGTATATCATTCTAGAGTAGAAATAAACGGAAATATAGTTTACGAGTGACCAAATCTTATTATTTACAATAATTTAAAAATAACTAGAAACATCTCGAAGAATGACAAAATATTATGGCCAATTTGACAATTCAAATTAATTTGAGAGAACTGAAATTTTGTTGAAAAATGGAGGCAGTTTCTGACCAAAAAGTTATTTAACTAAAAAGTAAAAATATATTATTTTCTCAAAAACTATCAGTCAAAAGGGAATAATGTGGATGGAAAAATGTTTTTTGGTTGAAAATGTTCTCAAAAAGATGAATTGTTAAGCGAAGAATGTAATAGTTGATATTTGAACCAATGAAGATTTTGAACTTACAGTTCTTGAATTAAACCAAATGAGATTATTTTTAAATCAGAATGACGAATTTTCAACGGAAGAGTTAGTACATCATCATTCAAATATGAATTTTCAACAAAATAGTGAACTTTCTAACTAAAAAGATATATTTTCAATGAAAGTTATTAGACGAGTTTCAAAGTAAAAAAGGTAAATTTCTAATAGTTATGTTTTCAACCAGAAGTGGTAAATTTATTGATCAAAAAGATGTATTTGCATCAAAATAGTTCAATCGTTAGCCCAGAAATATGAATTCCTACACAAAATTTTTTTTTTAAGCAAATTTTCTATTTTTCTAATAAATAATTGCATTTCTCATCGAACAATTGAAATTTTGAGCCAAAAATACGAATTTTGTACAAAACAGTGGGACTAACAATCTTAAAATATGACTTTTCAACAAAAATTATTATTATCATACACATTTAGATATTCACAATGTTCAAGAGAACAAACTATTTAGAACTTCTTAAATAATTGTATACATATTGAATAATATATATTTAAGCTTTTTATAAGGGTATTTTTGAACTTGGATCATGAACAAAATTTATAATTTTATTTGATAAAATTTCAAAGTAGGTGAAAGCGCACCTGCGCGGCAAAGGTTCAAAATCCTCTAAATTATTATACAATTTACGACCTAGGTCGGGGATTTCTCTTGGAGAATCAAAACTGAATGCATTTTATTCATCAAAGTTAGAAACTTATTGTGAATAAAAATTATGGTCAATTATTGATGATATGTGGAGTTCTTCCGAATCTGTTTCGAATCATCGAAATTGTAATTGTAGAACAAAATGGAATTATCAATTAACTACTTAAATCCGAGC
This sequence comes from Neuroterus valhalla, assembly GCA_011762715.2. Taxonomy (NCBI): domain Eukaryota; kingdom Metazoa; phylum Arthropoda; class Insecta; order Hymenoptera; family Cynipidae; genus Neuroterus; species Neuroterus valhalla. Next base: position 19,484 of record WSXT02182667.1, on the reverse strand, counting down.
ATTTACTAAGATTCTCTAATTTTCAACAAAGAAAAGAATAATTGTTTCTTCAGTCAGAAGAGAACAATTTTAATTGGAATAAGGATTTTTAATCAACTGAATAAATCTTGATTACAAAAAATGCATTTTCAGCAATATACATAAATTCTGAAGCAAATAATTCAATTTTCAACTTGAAAAGGTTGATTTTACACAAAAAAGTGGGAAATTATTAAATTTTCAATCAGAAATATTAATGTTTGGTCGAAAAAATACTAATATCCAACAAAATAGTTAAATTTTTAACCAAAAAGGATTTGCAGTCAGGCAGAAAAAAAAATTCAACTAGTATTTTCTATAAAAGAATTAGATCATAAGCTCAAAAGTATGATTTTTTAATGGAAAAATTGAATATTCAATCAAAGCGATTTTTTGAGTTCAAAATAAGAAAATTAATGGATTCTCAAGCTAATATGAAAAATTTTTAGCATTGCAATTAACTTTCTAACCTGAAATGATGATTTTTATTGAAAAATGATTCATTTTTATGAAATTTGTTCAGTTTTAAACTCTAAAAGATGAATTTCTTACCGAATAAGATAAATTTCCAACAAAGAAAGATTGTTCATCCAAAAAGGAAGAAAATTCAATCGAATTGTTTGATTTTTAATTCCAAAAGAATCTCTACCAAAATAATTGGATTTCAAAGAAAAAAATTAGTATTCAACCGAAGAGGATTCCTCCTGTCAAGAAAATATGAATTCGAACAAAACAGTTACAAAACAGTTCATCGTTAGTCCTAGGTCAAGAAGAATTTATTTCGATAATGATTGAATAATAGATTTTTATACAAATTGATCTATATAGTATATTATTCCTCGTACGTGACATGAAATTCATGATATATTCTTCAATTTTCAACATTTCAGGGTAAAAACATATCGCTGTAATCGTCGTGTATCGTAGATTTCGAATATATCGCTTCTAAACTCTAATATTTTGAATTACGATTTTTATATTTTGATATACCTACCGCTGACTGAGGGTCTAGGCCAGCAGTCGAGCAGCTTAGCTAGCTCGACGGCGTGAGGGATGCCGCGTAGTGGGGGTACTACACTCAGGTATCTGTGACTTTGAAGAAATTGTCCATCGCCGGATATTTTCTAGTAATAATATAGAATTAACTATAATGATCTGCTACTCATTCATTCACTTTTTCATCTTATTCAGTTTTGAAATCTTATAAAATCGTTTTTCCTTACAAAGCAAAATAAATGTCTCCTCTTATCAATTCATTTTCAAGTTATTTATTTTCAGTCACTTACATTCAAGGTCTTAATTGAAGGAAACATAAGTTTTAAGAGAAGTTTGTAATTGCTTTTATTTTTAATTTTTTGGGTTTAAATGAATTGATTATTAAATCTGCTAATTAGAAATTGTGTGATTTTCATTGTTTCCTAAATATTAATTAAACTTTAAAAGGCTTACTATTTAAAATCAACAATTTCAAACGGGGATCCAATCACTTTCAATGCCACTAATGATACTAAATATGATTTAATAGATACCTGATACCTGACTTCACAGCTTTCTCCGTGAAGAAGCAAAATTATAAAGAAAAAAACCTCAACCATCAACTTGTATGCAAATTCTACATCTCCTAATTATTGAAAAACAAAAAACGGGGTATTCTTGTAATTTGTAGATAATTCGTCTTGCTTGGTAAAAAATGAATCTATTTGGTTGAAAAATGGAATTGATAGAAGATTCGTATTTTCGGTAAAAAGTTATTCTTCTTTTTGGAAAATTCATTCTTTTTGGTTAAAAATGAAACTATTCTTTATTTAAAATTGAAATCTGGTTTGGATGAAATGTATACTTTCACATATCTTGTTGAGGACTAATCTTTGGTTTAAAAATAAACTACAATCTTCTCTTCAGTAAAATTTATTTTGTTGTTGTTGTTGGAAATTTAAATTTATTCTTGAAAGTTGATCTTGTTTAGCTGAAGAAAAAAACAACATGGTTTAAAGTTGAACCACTTTGTTGGAAATTCATTTCTATTAGATTCAACTCTTTGCTTGAAAATTCATGTAATTTTTCGAAAATGCGCCTTTTTTTTAAATTAATTTTTTCAATCGAAAATAAACTATCGACCAAATCCATTTCAAATCAGGCATGCAGTGCAACTTTAATTTACATAATCATTTGCTCATCATATTAATTTTGTTCCAAGAAATAATGCAACCTTTTTGTTTTATCGTTTTGTTAAAAGAAGGATTTTCTTAAAGTTAAGTGTTCTTGAAATTTTTTGTTTATTTTCTAAAGAACGCCATTTTTTCAAACCGCTATGAATTAAAATCTCGTTGAGACATAAGGTTTTTATTTCCTGAATCAAGTAAGGTTAATTGTTTCCTTTCAAAATCTGCCAAAAGATTAACAAAATGGCGGTAGTTTTGATGGAAATTCTAAAATTTGATTCTCTCAAAAATCCTACTTTTATCTTCGCCCAACTCTTTCCGCTGAATTTTTTCTTTTATGGAGAAGACATTTTGTTGGTTTTATGCAGGCCAAGCCAAAATTGTGACCACAAGATTTTTTATATAAAAAATGTCTCTTATTTTTCGTACTCTTCTGTTGTTCAGTAATTTATTTTTCAAGTAAACATTTGGAAAAAAATAAATTCTCAATAAATTTGATTTTGTCTTCCTGGCGGGATTTTAGAAACATGAAAACTTGCTTTTAAAAAAAAACACAATTTTTCATTCTATTCAATATTTCTTTTCGTGCTAATATAAAAAGACATTCTGTAAGTTTTAAGCAGGCCAAATAATGTTTGTGACCACAAGAATTTTATTCTGCATTTCTTTTTCGAACGATATAAGATATCATAAAAGAGTAAGAGGCATTTTGTCGAATCAGTCGTTGTTTGTTAGATACATGTAAAAATCGAATTTTTCTTATCAAAACGTGGACCTAAAACTTTGTTTGGCCCGCATGAAAATTGCAGCATGTGTTCCATTGTTTGGAAACTAGACTATTATGTTAAAAATGCATCTTTGATGGTTGAATATTAGACTATTGGGTTTAAAAGTCTGCTTATTTCCCTAAGACGATAATTATCATAAATTTTTTCACTTCAAAAATTGTTTTGTTTCTTCTCATAAGAAACTAAACGCGCACGAAGCGAACGATTGATGATTCCGATCAAAAATATGAGAGAAATTGTATTTTTCGTTAAGGTTGATGTAGTATTTTTCTATATAGAACAAAAATTATTTCCTTCCAGATCACGTTGTCGTTTTCAAATTAAAAGATGGTTCGCCTGTGGTTATAAATGAGGAAAGGAGTGAAAGTGATAATTCCTTAGATAATTCTCGAAAAGAGGATCAACTCCGAGAAAAGAAGCAGGATAAAGAATGGATAGAGAATCCTGAAAAGTATAATGAACCCTTGAACAAGACTGACGATCATTCGAACAAAGGAATTACTTTCCTAGAAGATATTTCTATATCTGAAGGATGTCAAGCGTAAGTATTTTCGATTTATTTCACACCAGTCGAATTTAAATTCAAATTTGAAAGACCGCGATATTTTTGTTATTATTAGCATTATTATTATTATGACATTAGGCCAAAACTCTTCCGGAGTAGCCGTAACTTGTATGGTTCTAGTCATGTTGTACTACTGGGGATCAAGGAATCCCTGTAAAAAGTTTGAGCTGTCAATCACTCCAGGTGGAGAATTTTGCAAAGCCATTATAAGAATCTACCAAGAAAATTTCTTTCACACGGGAACTTCAGTATCCAAAATCTCTCTGGCATAAAACTGCATTCAACTTGCCAGATCCTTTCCTCAGTTATTCCCATGATCTTATTGATAAGAATTTCAGTAAATACTTCTTCCATTGACCTAAGCAGCCTGATTGCTCTATAATTACTTCAGTCGCCTTAATTACTCTTTCCCTTGTAGATTAGAACGATGCTCATCTTCCTACTATCATTTGGAACTTCACCTTTCACAGCACATATATCCATAAATTTACTTAGCCACACAAAAAATCATCCGCTACCGCTCTTAAAAATTTCAACAGTAATACCATCTAATCCAGCAGCCTTGCTATTCCTCATTTTCTTAATCACGGTTATAATGTCGTTGATATTAATTTTTCCTTCGCTTTGTCCGTAACAAATACTATTTCACCATCAGCATTCTTGATTCCGATGTCTTTAGTCCTATTGTTCCTTTCCTAGTCTTTTCAGAATAGTAATAGAATAAAAATAGAAAAAATAGAATGATTTCTTATTTACTTCAAAAGAGTTTTTCATTTTCGTATCGTCTTCCGCTTTAATTTGATCATTTTCTATCATTTTCATGTACAAGGAAAAGTCTATATTTTTCAGGATATTATTTTTGGATATACCTCGTGAAGGTTACACATCCAATACAATGCAAATAAAAGGAGAGTGGAACTCTTACATCCGAACTTTAGAAGCCATGAAATATGTGGTGATTCCGTTATGTTCGGCGAAGTGGATTCAACTACCTGATAAGCAAAAACTGCCCTATATAATGCACGCGATAAGACTCAAACGTGCGGTCACTGAATGTCAACAGTAAATCAATCCGAGATCCAGAATCCTTTTGTAAAAATCAGGTACTTCCTCTCTTTAACACTGTACATTCTACACAATTCTTCTAACTGGTACATACATCCGTGAATGCTCCGTACTTACAATTTAATTTTTGATACAAATGTACATACCTAAGAATTTTAAGAAATGAAATATTTAGTTTAGTAAAACTTGAGTGAAATTAATACTTAATACTTGCTTAGTATACTAACAATGATTGTTGAATTGTAGATTGGAGAAATATATATATTTTTACTCATTGTACAGAATTATTCATTCTTCTAAAAAAATGAGCATGAGTAACAAAAATTTTATTTAGTCAATTTATTGTAACAGATTTTCAGGCCTGCTACAGCCTTATTTAATTTTGAAAACATCTAAAAAGGCTGCGTCCCAATTAAGGGAATTGCATAAACCGACTCTGGAATTTTTGTGTTTCCTCTACGGTTACGCCAATGTAACTATTACAGCAGGCAATATGTCTGCAAGGGTGATGGCAGATAAATTTCAATTTCACACCAGGAATTTTATGATTTTGCACAACAACGGCATTTATGAAACATTCGCGGGTTATACATGAAATTCTACAACTCCCAACTATAGGTCAGACATACCCTGTAGCGACATGAACGACACGTTACCGACCGAAAATTTATATAACTCGCGTACTCACACGATACCGCATGATACACGATGATACATGCAACCATTGCCGGTAAAGTAGTGCTCGCAATGAATAAATAGTAAAGACAATATAAAATTGAATTATTTCTGCATAAACAAATATTGAAATTGTTTCTCCAAACGATTGTTTACAATTTTTCATAGTTTATAACAAAAAAGAACAAATTTATAGTTTCTAGTAAATGGAAACTTTCGGAAATTCATATATATACAAAGTTCGAGATTTGAAACTTTAGCAGATACACGAATTCGTTTATCCATTTGATCTTCCTCAAGTTCTTTATGAATTTTTTCAATCTCCAATATAAATTAACATGCAATTTGGTCAAGATAAGAATTTCTTCGCACATTTATTTATAATTTTTGAAACAATATTTCGAGAAGCAAAAGACGTTTAATAATAAGCTCTGGCACGTGCCGCATGTCAGTGCCGTATTTGCAGGTTTTTTCACTTTTAGGAAAATACATATACTACAAATTTTTTAAACTTTAGAATATTTTTTCCCAAATTATAATTCAATTTGCAAAAAAATTGTTAACCTGACCATTTATTTATCTGGGAATTTGAAAAGAGGTTCGAATTTTCTTATTTATGCATTGATAAGTTGCCAATCAGTTTTCGCAAATCGGATGGAAACAAATTATAAAAATTTTTTATAAAGTCTGCAAAACTAAAAATAAGTGGAAAAACTATTTCAATATTCACTTATCGAGAAACAAATTATTTATCCCATTTATTTATTGCGAAAACTTATTTATTTATAAATCAGCTTTTTTCAGGAATATTTTTTTGAAAATCAATAATAAATGTGCAAAGAATTCTAATCTTGACCAAATTGCATGTTTATTTATATTCATAGTGAAGTTAATTGCTACAAAATTTTTTTATTTTAAATCTCTGAAAGAGACAATTATTTTCTCCTTTCATAGAGGTAAATTAGCAAAACTTTGTAGAAATTAATTTCCCATTGGGAAGAGTAAAAAAATAACTTTCGAAGCAGTGGTTTCACAAATTTTTCAGAATTCTCTTCATGAAAGTAGGAAAGATAATTGATTTGATACTCAAATATTATCTACTTTGACGAGGTAAACTCCAAAAATTCTGTAAAACCATCATATTGAAAGTGATGTTTTTACTTTTCCCACACAAAGTTGACCAGATTATTCTAAACTTCGGAGAATTTAAAATCATCTGAAAGAAAAATTTTAATATTTATTCATTGCGAGAGCTACTTTATTTATACATCAGCTGACTTCCAAAATAGTTTTTCAAAAATAATGAATAAATGTGCAAACAAATTCTAAACTTCCTTTTGGTTATAAACTAAGCAAAATTGTAAACAATCTTCTGGAAAAAATATCCCATTTCCTCTTATCGTACAACAATTCAATTTTCTATCTTTTCTAGTTATCTATTGCATGAAATAATTTGTTTATGAATCAGCTATTTCCAGAAATATTTTTGCAAAATTATAAATAAGTGTACAAAGAAATTCCAAACTTGACCAAATTGCATGCTGATTTATATTGAAGATTGAAAAAATTTATAAAGTACTGAATTTATTTATTTATAGGTTGAGAAGTTGTAAATAGTGTTATTTTTTAAACTTGAGGAAGATCGAAAGGATAAACGAATTTCTATATTTTCTAAAGTTTTGAATTTCGAACTTTGTAAATATTTAAATTTCCGAAAGTTTCTATTTACTAGAGACTATAAATTTGTTATTTTTTGTTATAAACTATGAGAAATTGTGAACAATCATCTAGAAGAACAGTTTCAATATTTGTTTATGCAGAAATAATTAAATTTTATATTGTCCAAATTACGCCTCTGCCCAAATTACGGCTTTGTACTTTATCAATCGCGAAAATCTTTCTTATGGACTAGAAGTTGTGAGTTATAGAATTTGATGTATGAACCGCGAATGTTTCATAATGCAGAATAAATTCCCCGACACTTTAGAAAGCCTAAAAAATCTGAAAATCTCATACTATAGAATTCCCGAAACAAGAAAGTTTCCGAATTCCCACAATTGAAAAAATGATCTTCTTGACAATTATATTTGTTTATTGATAATGGTATAATCTATTATTTTTATCGACAAAAATCCTTCTATTAATTTCGAATATACATTTTTTTGTAATTATTATTTGAGTTTGAAGGTACAATAAGAATAAAATACTTTTGATGCGAATTTTGTTTAAAATATGTGAACAGTGTTCCGAAAAAAATATTATCCTTGTTATTCAAAAAGGATAACACAATGCGGTATTTTTATTTCCAAAAACAAAAAAAACAAGAGATGAAAGATGTCATGAATATTTTACAGATGAATATTATCTTAACAATTAAGAATATTTTTCCACAATGTACATTAAAAAAATCGAATTGAAAAACCTATTTCCTCATTATTGTTGTTCCAAATTTAAACAACAATTAGAAGATTTGCAGTCAAATGACTGCGAATTTCCCATCTATGATCATGCAAAATAAAAATACTTGAAATCCTGTGAGAAGGATTATACTACTAGGAGTAATGAATAGCTGGATTGCTGTGAAATGCCATGGCACTGATAAGGTGCAAGTCGAAAATCCTGATTCAATTTTAAGAACTGGAATTGTATTTTTGATTGAAAAAAATTGAACGCGGGAGTCATTTTATTAAAATTTAGTTTCATTGGTTCTAGTTATCTTACCCTAACTTGCATTAAACTCGTTCAAGTAAACTTGAGTTTCTCACATAGTATTCAAATCATCAAGAATTAGAATGAGGAATTTTTTTATGTCATCATAAAAATATTTCGAATGGAGTTGACTCATATTTTCATAACCGTGATATCTTAAAAGCAACAACATTATTATCTTGCATACTTCTCTGCAGGAAAAATTTTAGTGCTAATTTTAGATACGATTTTATACTTTCTTTACGTGTTGACACAAGACAGATAACATCGGAGTTGGACATGAAATCATTTATGAGATTAGAAAAGAGAAAAATATTTGTCTCGGAAGTGGGAAACCGCTTCCTTGACACAAAAAATTTTTTTAATAAAAAAATGAGTTTATTTGAACCAAATACGTTTAATCGAATCGATGTTTCGATAAAAAATTTGATACAAATATTTGAATCCACCTACTTTAGGAATTTTTAAATCATATGCTGTCGAGGTTCATCAAGCTAGCACCTCCACAATCGAAATCCCCAAATTTCTTTGCATCTTTACACTTCTTTTTTCGAAAATTCAAATTTCGAGTGGGGGTGCTGGCTTGAATCAAGCTAGCTCCTCTAATATACAAAAAATTCGAAAAGTCGAACACGTCAGAATTTTGGGCTTTGTTTGGCTTTTGAACGCACCAAGAACCAATCTACGAAAACCACCCCTACGCAAAATGAAACTACCTCCCATGTGAAAAATTTGAAAAGTGAAACACGTCACAATTTGGTGTATTTTTTGGACTCTTGAACGCACCAACAACCAATTTCCAAAAGTCACCACTACGCAAAATGAGACTACCTCCCATTTGAAGAATTTGAAAAAATGCAAAATCAAAACACGTCAGAATTTTGGGCTTTTTTTGGGCTCCGGAACACGCCAACAACCAATATCCAAAAAACATCCCTACGAAAAATGTAACTACTCTCACGTGGAGAATTTGAAAAATCCAAAATCAAAAGACTCAGAATTTTGGGATTTTTCGGGCTCTTGAATGCGCCAAGAACCATTTTCCAAAAATCAACCCCATGGAAAATAAAACTACCCCCATGTGAAAACGCAAACTCATAAAAAACAAAGAAACCTGAATTTCGGGCTTATTTTGAGCTTTCGAATGCACGGAGAAAAATTCCAAAAACACCCCCTATGCGCGAAAAAACCACCCTCTTGTCAAAAATGAAATCTGCAGACAAAAACAAAGCACATTAGAATTTCAGACTTATTTCAGGCCCTCGTGGGCACAACAAAAAATCTTTTAAAACCATCCATACATAAAAATCACGACCTTCGAAAAAACTCAAACCTGAAAAAAACAACAAAAAAAGCAGCTTAAGCCCTTTCTTGGGCTATCGAATTCTTGGAACTTCCTTTTCGCGAAAACCACCTCTTCATTTAAGAAATGGAACACATGCATATAACTTCGGAATTGGATTTTCAATGATATTGTTGAATTCTCAAAATGATAATTTTTCGACGAAGTCAGATGTGGGTGGAATCAAGGGGTTGTTTTTCACGCCAAGGGTTGGAGCCCGAAAATCAGCGTTGGTATTTTTCAAGAGCCCAAAAATCAGTGATTCTATTGATACTGTAAAACTCTCAAAATGAATATTATTTGACAAAGTTGAGCGTGCGTGGTATATAGTGGTTGTTGTTCACATTCAGTCGTTGTTATTTCACTATTGAAACTGTGAAACTGTAAAAAAGATTAGTTTGTGAAAATGTCATATCTGTGCTGCATCTGCTCTTAAACGTCAAGGGCTGGAGCCTAGAAATCAGTGTTGGTATTTTTTGGGAGCCCAAAAATCAGGGACTCTGTTGATACTGTAAAATTCTCAAAATGATTATTTTTCGACAAAATTAGACGTACGTAGTATGAAGAGGTTGTTTTTTACGACAAGGATTGGAGCCCAAAAATCAGTGTTGATATTTTTCAAGAGCCCAAAAATCACAGACAATATTGAAACTGTGAAATTGTAAAAAAAATTATTTTGTGGTAATATCATACCTGTCCGGCATCAAAGGGCTGCTCTTTCAATTCAAGGGCTGGAGTCCGGAAATCAGTGTTGGTATTTTTTGAGAGCCCAAAAATCAGGGACTCTGTTAATACTGTGAATTTCTCAAAATGATTATTTTTCGACAAAATTAGACGCACGCAGTATAAATGGTTGTTTTTTACGTCAAGGGTTGGAGCCCAAAAATCAGTGTTGGTATTTTTTAAGAGCCCAAAAATCAGGGACTCTGTTGATACTGTAGAATTCTCAAAATGATTATTTTTCGACAAAATTAGACGCACGTAGTATAAACGGTTGTTTTTGACGTCAAGCGTTGGAGCCCAAAAATCAGTGTTGGTATTTTTTAAGACCTCAAAAATCACAGACACTATTGAAACTGTGAAATTGTGAAAAAGATTATTATTTTGTGGAATTATCGTACCTGTGCGGCTTCGAAGGGCTGCTCTTTAAAGTCAAGGGTTGGAGCCCGGAAATCAGTGTTGGTATTTTTTGAGAGCCCAATAATCAGAGATTCTCTTGGTACTGTAAAATTCTCAAAATGATTGTTTTTCGTCAAAGTATCAACGGAGTCTCTGATTTTCGGGCTCTCGAAAAATAACAACTCTGATTTCTAGGCTCCAGCCCTTGGCGTTTAAGGGCAGCCCTTCGATGCTGCCGCACAGATATGACATTTTCACAAAATAATCTTTTTTGGAATTTCACAATTTCAATAGCGTCTCTGATTTTGGGTCTCCTCGAAAATTCCAACACCAACTTTTCGACTGCAATATCTAACGTAAAGTAACAAACACTTGACAGCACTCGGATGACTTTGTCAAAAAATTATCTGTACTTGAAATTTTTTAGGTTGTATAGTCTCTCATTTTTGGGTTCGTTGAGAATCCAATTCCGAATTTATATGAATATGTTAGATTTTTCAGATGTGGGGGTAGTCTTCGCAAAAAGAAAGTTTCAAGAATTCGATAGCCCAAGAAAGGGCCAAAGCTGCCTTCCTTTTTGTTTTTTCCAGGTTTGAGTTTTTTCGAAGGTGGTGATTTTTTTACGTATGAATGGTTTTGGAAGATTTTTTGTTGTGCATACGAGGGCCTAGAATAAGTCTAAAATTCTAATATGCTTCGTTTTTCTACACATTTCTTCTTCTCCAAGAGGGTGGTTTTTTGCACACAGGGGATGGTTTTTGGAATTTTTTATCCGTGCATTTCAAATCTTTGGATAAGCCTAAAATTTGGGTGTAATTTGTTTTTTCTGAATTTGCGTTTTCACATAGGGGGGTAGTTTCATTTTTTAGGGGTGGTTTTTAGCGACTGGTTATTTGCGCGTTCAAGAGTCCAAAGAAGCCCAACACTCTGACATGTTTAATTTTGGATTTTTCAAATTTTTCACATAGGGGTAGTTTCATTTTTCGCAGGGGTGTTTTTTGGCAATTGGTTGTTGGCGCGTTCAAGAGTCCGAAAAAGCCCAAAAGTCTGACGTGTTTAATTTTGGATTAAATTAATTTTGGGGGGTTCATCTTTCGTAGGGGTGGTTTTTGGAGATTGGTTGTTGACGTGTTCAATAAAATGCCAAAAAAGCTGCACATTCTGACGCGTTTGATATTAGATTTTTAAAATTTTTCACATGGGGGTAGTATCATTTTTCGTAGGGGTGATTTATGGGAATTGGTTGTTTGCGCGTTCAAGAGCCCAAAGAAGCCCAAAATTCTGACGTATTCGATTTTTGATTTTCCAGACTTTTCACATGGGGGTAGTTTCATTTTTCGTAGGGGTGCTTCCTGGAAATTTGTTTGTTTTTTCAAAAAAATAAATGTTTTAATATCAGTTCTCGAACTTTCTCGTGCTTAAAATGTTCTGAGATAAAAAACTGGGTTGAATTTTCAATTTTTTGTTATATAAAAAGGTTCCTTATTTCGAGTTCTTGTAAAATTTTAGTTTTTTTTATATTCATAATTTTTTCAATATCCATTATTCGACGCTTTTGAGTTTCGAATTCTTCCGTATGAGATACACTTTCGGATATTTGAATTTCAAATATTTCCATATTTCCAATGCTCCCAAAGTTTTTACCTTTTAAATATCCTTTCTCAGCGAAAGTGAGAAGCTGGAAATTTCGGAAGATCCACAAAAAGCTTAAACTGGAGAAGGAGCTCAAACAGTCAACGTGAAAAATAATATTTGAACAGCTGCTTCAAAAAACAGTTATTTTCAAAATTTGGATTGGAATGATTGCAGTGACAATTTCAGGAGAGCAGAATACTTCAATAATTCTAAAGAATTCGTTAATTTATTTTCTATACTTTTTTCAAGATCAAATCGGAAACTTCACTTCATGAAATGCTAAAAAATTTCAATAAATAAATGCATTAGGGCCAAGTTTGAACAACATGGGTTCATTTATCGGGGCTTCCGTTTACAGGACCGAGAGTAGAAGTACGATGTTTTTGTGGTGCGATTTTTATTTCAGCTATTCAGGCGGGGAAGTGAAGTAAGGAAGGTAAAAGTGTGGTGAGTAAGAAAGTAAAGGGCGTGAGATCGAGTGAGAGTAAAGGGAGTGGAAGAGAGGGGGAATGTGAGGCAAGAAAGGTAAAAGTGAACGAGGTCCGCGTTATTTGGAGTTACGAGTGGATTTTATAAGAATTGGTAGTTTGTTGAGTAGCGGGAGGTTTCAGAGTAGAGGCAAAAGAGGGGATAGGAAGGAAGTGAAAAAATGGAGTGAAAGGTGTAATTTTAGGGGTAGTTTTGAAAGGGACGAGCAGCGGGAGTGAAAGGGAAAAATCGCCAGGAGAAAAAAGAAAAAGGGAAGATGATTTTAAGGAAGTAAAGAAAGCGGGAGAATTCAAGAAGAGCAACATAAAAAGGAAAACACAGAAAAGAGGGAGAGGAGGGGGGGGGTGGTCATTAAAATGATAAAGAAATTAAGAGAGGAAATGTGTGGAAGGCTAGAAACTCTAGGTAGAGAAGAAGATGAGACCAAGGAGGAAGTTAAAAAATTACGAGAGAATTAGGAAGGCTGGGAAAAAGAGAAAGTATGGAAAAAATTGGAAAGTGTGGAGAATCATTTAAGAGAAAATGAAGAATGTAGGAAGATAGAAATGATAGCATTAAAAGAGAGATTGAGTAGATTAGGAGCAAGGGCAGAGCAGAGGATGAAGGGGGTAGAAAGTATCGAGAAAGTGAATAAAGGTGGGATAGACACGCAGGACGCGCAGGATGATCATACACATGTACAAAGGAGATTGGCACAGATAGAAAGACAGATAGAAGGAGAACAAAGGAAGAGGAGAAGCAAGAACGTTGTGACCAAGTGGATGGAAATAAGAAGCGGAACAGGAGAGGAAAAGGTGAGAAAAAGGTTTGGAAAGTAATATGGGACATTGGGGCAAAAGTAAAGGTAGAAACAGTAAGGAGGATAGGAAGGATTGAGGAAGGGAGGAGAGGCATGTGCTTGGTGATACTAAGAAATGAGGAGAAGAGATTCGAAATAGTGAGGATGAAGAGACTGTTGAAAGGGAGAACAGAGAGAATCGAAGAAGATATGACGCGGCAGTGGAGGAGAAGAAAATGGATAATAGGACAGAGTGCATGAGGAGAAAGAAGGGAAGGTAGCAGTGTAATAATAGGGAGGGACAGGATATGGGTAAACAGAGAGATGAGGATCTGGGACGAAGAGAAAGAAGTTTTGAAAGTCTGACAAAAAAAGCAGGGAGGAGAGGAATGGACGGAGAGCTGCGAGATGGGAGTCAACGGAATGCGGCGGGGTTTACGGAACGGTAAAAAACATAGAGACAAGCACGAGAGAAGTGATGGAAGTGAAAGTGGCATTCTGGAATGTGTCGGGAATAAAAAACAAAAGTAATAAGGGACATTGGGGCAAAAGTAAAGGTAGAAACAGTAAGGAGGATAGGAAGGATTGAGGAAGGGAGGAGAGGCATGTGCTTGGTGATACTAAGAAATGAGGAGAAGAGATTCGAAATAGTGAGGATGAAGAGACTGTTGAAAGGGAGAACAGAGAGAATCGAAGAAGATATGACGCGGCAGTGGAGGAGAAGAAAATGGATAATAGGACAGAGTGCATGAGGAGAAAGAAGGGAAGGTAGCAGTGTAATAATAGGGAGGGACAGGATATGGGTAAACAGAGAGATGAGGATCTGGGACGAAGAGAAAGAAGTTTTGAAAGTCTGACAAAAAAAGCAGGGAGGAGAGGAATGGACGGAGAGCTGCGAGATGGGAGTCAACGGAATGCGGCGGGGTTTACGGAACGGTAAAAAACATAGAGACAAGCACGAGAGAAGTGATGGAAGTGAAAGTGGCATTCTGGAATGTGTCGGGAATAAAAAACAAAGACTTAAGTTTCTGGGAGGAATTGAAATAATGGGACCTAGTAATGATAAGTGAGACATGGGTGGAGGAGAGAGACTGGAAAGGGATAGAGAAAAAACTACCAAAGGGATATGTTTGGGAGATGCAAGAAGCAAGAAAGGAACATGGGAAAGGGAGAGGGATGAGCGGCATGGTATCAGGGGTGAGAAACGGTCTTGGGGTAGAGCAGGGAACTGAGGATGATGGTGAAAAAAAAGGACGGAGTAATGATGAGAAGAATTAAAGTGTGTGGAAAAGGGTAGTGGTAGTATGTGTTTACAGGAGAAGAGGAGGGATGGAAAGTTACAAAGAGGTGGATTGAAGAAAAAGGAGAGGGGCTGGTATGGATTGGGGATTGTCAAAATGCATGGACTGGAGATCAGGGAGGAGAGGTATGGGATGAAGAGGAGGAGGCGTTCATGAGGAAATCGAAACATAGAGAAACAGATCGAGAGGTTGAGTTACTTCTGACCTTGATAGGAGAAGTAGGATAGTTCATCTGCCATGGGAATACTAAAAGGGACGAGAATGGTGAAATAACATTCACAGGACAGGTGACAACGAAAGAGGAAAAGTAGGAAAGCAAAACATGGGAGGCTGGGGGAGAGAAGAGTTGAAAGAATTCAGAGAAAAAATAAAGAACGAGAATCTAGAAGGTGTAGAAGAGGAAGGGGTTGACGAGATATTAGGAAGAATGAAGGGAGTGATTGAAAAGCTAAAGATGTGGTAAGACCAAAAGGGGAGGGGAGTAGAAGGAAAGATTGGTAGGATGAGGAGTGCAAAAAGGTAAAGATAGAATAAAGGAGAGTGTAGGAGAAGGGAGAAGGGGGGAAATCAGCAAAAAGGAGTATGATAGGAGAAAACGAGTATATGAGGGAATGTTGAACGAGGAAATACAGAAGGAGAAGATAAGATATATGGAGGATGTAGAGCAAGCATTAAACGGAGGAAAGGTATGGGAGGGTATAAATAGAGAAAGAGGAAGAAGGAAGGAAGTGAATGAGGATATAAAAATGAATGAATGGACGGAGTATTTCAAAGCTCTGTTGGGAGGGGAATAAAGAAGAGTTGAAGAATAAGAAAAGAAGGTAATGGAAAAAAGAGAGGAAGATACAAATGACATGAGCAGGGAGCAAGTAAACCAGGCAAGAGAAAGGCTAAAAAGGGATAAAGCGACAGGAGAGAATGGCGTAGAGAATGAAGCTCTCAAATATGGGGGGGGGGGGGGGAGGGGGAAGAGATGTGGAGAATCTGTCACAAAGTTTAAAGAGGGGAAGGGGGGAATGAAGAATGGAGGGCGGGACTAGTGATTCCGCTAATTAAAAAAGGAGGGGGTATGCAGAAGTGAGGGAAGAGGACAGAGGACAGACTTAGAAAAAATTCTCCAAAAATGACAAAATTACAAATCTAATGTAATTAGTAATTTTAAATTCAAAGTAATAACAGTTTTCCATATTGAATTTTGGAGAATCGAGCTGAATTAATATTGAAACTGCTATTCGAGGATTTACAAAGAAATTCAATCAAATAGAGCAGTTTCTAGTTCCTACAAAGCATTTGAGAATTTTCCATTCCTGACTTTCAATTACCAAATAATTTTCCATTTATAATCTTCAGAGCAATTTTTTTTTTCGTCATTGAATCTGTTGAATGTTGTTTCTGCAGTAAATCCGAGTATTAATCTTTCTTCTTGAATTCGGTATGTGAAAGTTGATTCGTATGTTCCAATGAAGTACCTATAAAAGAAAATTTTAATTTTTTGAATAAATAATTCTATAATATGTGATGAATAATAATTAAGAAAAATACCGTGCATATGAGCTGATAATTTGATCAATAATCGCCATTCCTCCATCCTTAAATTTATTTCTTACATATTCGGAAGCAATGAATTTAGTGACTGTATAATCGTTAAGGTACTTGTTCAGCTCTTCGTACTCTGGAATAATTTTACAAAGAAAATTGAAAACGGGTTCAGAAAAAGAAAGAATTTAAAAATCCGAATTGCCGAAACGAGAAATTTCCCGAATTTTGACAATTCGAAAAATGATTTACTTAACAGTTATATTCGGTTAATAATTAAGCTATGATTTATTATTTTTATCGATGAGAATCTTTCTAATGATTTCGAATATACATTTTTTTTGGAATTATTATTTGGGTTTAAAGTTACAAGAAGAATGGAATACTTTCGATGCAAATTTTGTTTAAAATATGTGAACAGTATTCCGAACAAGTTATTATCCTTGTTATTTAGAAAGAATAACACATGGAGAATTTTTATTTTCAAAAACAAAAAGACAAGAAATGAAAGATTTCATAAATATTTTACAGATGAATATTTTCTCAACAATTAAGAATATTTTTCACAATGTACATTGAAGAAATCGAATTGAAAAATATATTTCCTCATTTTTGTTGTTTCAAATTCAAACGACAATTGAAAGAAAAGTTATTCAGATTGTTGAATGCGATTTCATCGATGGAAATAATTAATTCTAGTATCATAATGAATAAATATTATTGTTGAAAAACTTATTCTGTCCATCGTTAAATTTTGAAAATTTCTTTGTTAATACCTGTAAATTTCCTGACACAAGAAAATTCCTCAATTTTACCAATTAGAGGGAAAAAAATTCGTGTATAGTATTGATACAATAATAACATTATTTAATTTTTAATAATTAATAATTATAATAATTCTAATCGATGCAATTTTGTTCAGAAATTTTGAGATTGTATTTTTTTCCAATTATTGTTTGAATATTAAATAACAATAATAGAAAATTTATACTTTTCGGACAACTGGGAAATCCTGACAAATTAAGTTTCAGACAGTATTACAATATTACAGACAATATTACCGATTTAGAGATTTTCAGAATAATAAAGATTTCGACAAGAAATTGCCGAATCGGTCTATTAATTATACAATAATTCAATATTTTGATCGCTGGATATTTTTTCCAAAATGAGAAATATTTTTTTATGTATTTTTCTCTCAAGTTACAAATAAATTATTTATTTGAAATACTGTACACATTTGAAAAAAAAAGTTTGATGGAAAATATATTTCATATTATTGTTTTCTCGAATTCAAACATTATTTAGAAAAACATATATCTTAAAAATTGTTGACGAAATTCAAATAATCAAATAATTTCATAATCGAAACATAACTATAATTGATTGAGAACAATTATAATTGTTTATTAATTATTTTATTTGTTGGAATTCGGGAATTTTATTATTCAAGAATTTTCCGATTTGGTAGTATCAAAAATTACCGGGAATTTGATTATCAGAGAATGTGCTAATTCGGTAATATTATAGAATTTTTCGGTATTTTGTTTCAAGGGATTTAAGTCAACCGAAATCCCCGACATTTTATAATATTACTGAAATGGAAAACCCTCGAATAATAAAACCCCCGATAGACAACTGTTAAAATATATAGAAAGCCCGACTCTGTGAAATTCTCCAAATCAACAATTAAGAAAATTATTTCAAATCAATAATATTTTTTACTGATAACACAACTATTTGGGACAACTAAAGAATTCCGAAAAATTCCCGAATGATGCGATTCTCTAAGAAAAATATTCCTAACAGTTTATAATTATTATTTAGTATTTTGTTTGATGAAAATTTTTTCAACATTTTTGAATCACTTTTTTTCCAATTGTAAATATCTAGTCGTCAAAATAATATGTTCTCAATCGTTGAAGAAATATCTAGCCATCGAAATATCTTGACATCTTCCATTTCTATATTTGTGCTTTTGTGAATAAAAATAATCGAATTTAAACATTTTCAATAAGAAAATTTCATGGAACTATATTTTCGTTATTGTTATTTTGAAATAAAACAATATTAATAAGGGAATATAAATTCAAATTCATGGAAGAAATGTCATCGATCAAAATATTAAATTATATT
Source organism: Neuroterus valhalla (assembly GCA_011762715.2). NCBI lineage: Eukaryota > Metazoa > Arthropoda > Insecta > Hymenoptera > Cynipidae > Neuroterus > Neuroterus valhalla. The sequence continues at coordinate 1,166 of WSXT02182667.1, read as the reverse complement.
ATTATCAGTGAATAAATATTATCGTTGAAAAAATTGTTCATCCAGTTGTGCAAATTAGGTTATTTTCTCGTGTTGGGAATGTCACAGTATTCTTTTACACAATTTCGGCAAATTTCTTTCGAGAATTTGTACATTCGTCAATATTAGAAACTCGTAAATTTCCAATTTCCATTCATTTCAAAATTTAATATTTTGAATGTTTCCTTTTTAGGGAATTTCGCAGTGTCGGGAGATTCTTTTCCGAGGTTTTTTAGTCGTCCCCCTCAGACCTTCTTTTTGACCTAATTATTTTTTTATTTTTACTTCAATAAAGAATCTAGAGGGTGATGTTTGAATTCGGTCGTTAGATTTTTAGTTGAATTTTTTTGGTTGATTTCTGAGTATTTAATTCCTTCAATTCCAATTAACCTTCATCCTTGGCATCCGTCGATACGAAAATAGTCGTGAGTTTGAGTTCCCCCAATTTTTTCTTTATTTGAAAAGCAGCGTTTTCAATCGTAGGAATACACTCTTGATTTTTGTAGAGAAAATCCTGCCTCCTTAAATGGACGGACAAATATGGGCCACCTAGTGGATTTCTTCCGGCCTGTGAATGTGCATGAATTAAAATCTTGTATAATTATATAAACAAATTCAATGGGTTAAAAAGATGAGAAGGCGATTCATTTCCTTCAAAGGTATAAACATATTATTACGTGAATATTTTGGGATGACTGAAAAATCCCAGAAAATGAAATTTCCGGAAACAAAAACAATAAACAATTTCCGAAACAATAAAATTCATGACACTTTTAATATTATCTATTTATCAAATTTATTTTACATTTATTATTGAAGATCTGACCTTGCAAAATTCACGCATTCCAACAAAGAAAAAGATTGCTTTTTTGTGCATAATATTTTTAAATGATACAATGATGAAATAAATAAAATTGATTGAAAAAAGGGTTATTTTTGAAATTAGGTTATTAGGCAGTGTCGAATGTTTCGCCGAACACTTGTTACGCAGCTGAAAAGTCTCGCGCGACCGAGTGAGATATAAGTGTCGGAAAAAGGCAGTTGCAAGTTGACCAGTATTTCCTGACCTCATGGATTTAAATCATGAAGATATGTACAATATTTCTGTACTAGTTTAAAGTGAAAATAATAATGCACGCGTCTGAAAG
>WSXT02182666.1:7905-26657 GCA_011762715.2 Neuroterus valhalla | reverse complement strand
CGGTTACTTTAAACACAAGTAACGACAAGTACTTCCGACAAAAGTGATGACAGTTACTTCAACGAAAGTATGTAAGTTACTGTTTACAGAAGAGAAGATCGTTACTTTCAATACAAGTTACCACAGTTACTTCCGGAAAAAGTAATGACAGTCACTTCCAACACAAGTAAAGACAGTTACTTCAACAAAAGCAATGACAGTTCCTTTCAACAAAACTAATGACAATTATTGTTTAAAGAAATAAGGATTGTTACTTTTAACACGAGTCACGACAGTTGCATCGGTAAAAGTAATGACAGTTACCTTCAACACAAGTAACGCCAGTTACTTCAACAAAAGTAATGACAGTTACTTTCAACAAAACTAATGACAGTTAATTTTGAAAAAAATTATGAAAGTTACTTCAATAAAAGTACTGGAAGTTACTGTTTACAGAAACAACGACAGTTACTGTCAACATAATTAGGGACAGTTACTTCTAACAAAAATAATGACAGTTACTCCCAACGAAAGTAATGACACTTTATTCAACAAAACTAATGGTAGTTACTGTTTACAGAATTAACGAAATTTACTTTTATACAAAAGTGATGACAGTGTTTTTTTATTAAGAAGCGATGCTTGTTACTTCTGTAGGAATTTTGCGAAACCTGAAATGATCATAGATGTTTTCGACTGTTCCGGAACAAGCATTTACGATGGTTGTGAGAGTAACTTTCTTAAAGAAGTAATGATAATCATTTTTTACAAAAGTAATGATAGTTCCTCCACAAAAGTAACAGCAGTTACTTTTTACAAAAGTTACTCTTATATAAAAGTAACGGCAGTTACTTCTATACAAAAACAACTATTGTTACTTCTCCACGAATGTGACGAAAGAAGAAGTGAATTTTGAGGCTATTACGTTAATGACATCTTATTTCCTCCAGGAAGTAGCTTACACAACTCTAGAAATAACGATTCTTTGGGTGGGAAAGACGTTTCAGGAATGTTTTCCACTGTTTCGACACAAGCATTTTTCAGCAGTCGAAAGAGGAGAGTTCATTTAAGTTCGTTCGATGTACGTGAGGAAAATAGAAATGGATTTATCGATGACTTAATGTTCCTGTATGTGTGTTCGTGAAACTCAGAATATTCTGTTTCCTACTAGTCCAGCATCTTCAGAATCAAAATAAACAATAACTTGTCAATTTGGTTTATTTTGACATTTCAGGTAACATTTTTTGATACTTATCTATCTATTCCTAACTAACAGTGTTAACAATCATACCCCAAAAATTGCAATTTGCCTAAGATAGTTATTTAAGGGAGTATGGTGGATAAGACTAATAAAAATGAGAATTACTTGTAATTTTGACAGAACGCGTGTTAAATCTAACTTGAGCTATAGTTCAAGTTTCATGAACCTTCAGAACCTCAAACTCGAGAAATTAATTATCAAAAATAACCTGTGTTACGAAAAAAAAGACATGAATCATTCAATGTCTTTTGATACAGGTTCTGAATGATATTTTCGAAAGCAGCGCTGGGTTTCTTCTTTTTTTCGACGTATCTCAAAATTTTCCTATAATTTTATCGTTTTTAAGTATCTTCATAACCTGAAAAAACTGCATTTCCCCATAAGATCACATGCTATTTTCAGTAACTTATTTCTCGAGTTTGAGGTTCTGAAGGTTCATGAAACTTGAACCATAGCTCAAGTAAGCTATTACACGTGTTCTATCAAAATTACAAGTAATTCTCATTTTTATTAGTCTTGTCCATCATACTCCCTCAAGGAAGGCGTTTCAAGAATTAAATAATGAATCTTCAACTAGAGTGATTGAATTTTTGATCAAAAAATCAGTCTCGAGCTAATCAAAATCAAATTTTCAACGAAATCTTTGTATTTTAAAACCACAGAGTCAACTGGAATTTGGTTCAAACGCAGATTTTCAACTTTCAAACAGTTCGTTACATTTCCAACTGAAGGAGATGAATTTCCAAGAAGAAAAATAGTTTTATATTATTTAAGGGAAAAATACCATCTTTTTGGTTGGAACTTGCTCCTGCTCATGGGAACCAAAGAGCATCTCAAACGGAAAAAATAGTTAAATTGAATCACACCGTTTTGAGAAAACAGTTATACAAGTGTTGATAGGAAGTGGAGGGAAGATAAAGGAAGCAAGGGGAAATGGGGGAAGCGATAAATCCAGAAAATGAGGAAAAATGAGGAAAAGTGGAGGAGAGTAAGTAAGATTAGGAAGAAAATAGGAGCCATAGGAGGAAGTAGAGAATAATGCAGAGGAAAAGAAATGAGAAATTTAGGAAGGGCAAAATGAAGCGAATGTATGAAAGTTAGAAAAAGAAAGGTAGGAGTAAAGATAAGCGGAATTGGGTAGAACCAATTTGTCACCTATTTCCAAGTTACCAGTTATACAGCTGTGTCTCCGGTTATCTCTCTGCCGTATGAGAAAGAAGAAGTGAGGGGAAAATCTAAGAAGTATGAGAAGGAACTGGAAGTGAGTGGAAGTATGTAGAAATCAAAGAAGATCGGAAGAAGTAGAGTGAAGTGAGTAGAGGTAATAATAAATAAGGAGAAATAAGGGGAAACGGGAGAAAGTGAGGAATATTACTGTAGAGGAGTAAGGAGAGGATTCTAGAAATGTAGGAAAGACGAAATAAGGTAAGTGTAAGGAATTTCTAGGAAGGGAGGTAAGAGTAGAATTGAATGGAATCGGTTAGAACCAATTTTTCACCCATTCCAAAGTTAACAGTTATACATGCATGTTTCCGGTTATCTCTCTGTCGTATGAGAAAGAGGAAGTGAGGGGAAAGTATAAGGAGTAGAAGAAGGAACTGGAAGTGAGTGGAAGTATGTAGAAATCATAGAAGATCAGAGGGAGAAAGCGATTCAAGAAGAAGTTGAAATAAATAAGAACAAATGAGGGAAAACTGGAAAAAGTAAGGAATATTTCAGAGAAAAGTAGAAAGGAAAGGAGTCAAGAAATGAAGGAAGGTCTAAATAAGGGTAGTGTAGGGAAGTTCGAGGAAGGAAGGTAAGAAGGGATTCAAATGAAACTTGGTAGAACCAATTTGTCGACCATTTCCAAGTAACTAGTTATACAGCTGTGTCTCCGGTTTGTCTGCCGTATGAGAAAGAGGAAGTGAGGGGAAAATGAAAGGAGAAGGAACTGGAAGTGAGTGGGAGTATGTAGAAATCAAAGAAGTTGTGAAGAAGTAGAGTGAAGTGAGGAGAGGTAAAAATAAATAAGAAGAAACAAGGGGAAATGGGAGAAAGTAAGGAATATTAATGATGAGGAGTAAGAGGAGGAGTCGAGAAATATAGGAAAGATGAAATGAGGGAAGTGTGAGAAATTTCGAGGAAGGGAGGTAGGAGTAGAGTTGAACGGAATTGGGTTGAACCAATTCGTCACCCATATTCAAGTTAATAGTTATACAGGCGTGTCCCCGGGAATCTATTTGTCGTACGAGAAAGAGGGAGTGAGGGGAAAATCAAAGAGGTAGGAGAAGTAACTAGGAGTAAGTAGAAGTGTGTAGAAATCAAAGAAAATCAGAGGAAGTAAAGCAAAGTAAGGAGAAGTTAAAATAAATAAGAAGAAATCAGGGAAAACAGGAGAAAGTAGGGAATAATTCAGAGTAAATAAGAAAAGAAAGGAGTCAAGAAATAAAAGAAGGTCAAAATAAGGGTAGTGTAGGGAAGTTCGAGGAAGGAAGGTAAGAAGGAATTCAATGGAAGTTTGGTAGAACTAATTTGTCATCTATTTCCAAGTTACCAGTTATACAGCTGTGTCTCCGGTTATCTGTCTGTCGTATAAGAAAGAGGAAGTGAGGGTCAGAAAGTAAGGAACATTACTGTGGAGGAGTAAGGAGAGGAGTCGAGAAATACAGGAAAGACAAAATAAGGAAAGTGCAAGGAAGTTGGAGGAAGAGAGGTAAGAGTAGAGTTGAACGGAATCGGGTAGAACCAATTTGTCACCCATTTTCAAGTTAATAGTTATACAGGTGTGTCTACGGTTATCTGTAGGTCGTATGAGGAAGAGGAAGTGAGGGGAGGATGAAAGGAGTAGGAGAAGGAACTGGAAGTAAGTAGAAGTATGTAGAAATCACAGGAAATGTGAGGAAGTAAAGCGAAGTGAAAGGAGTAAAAATAAACAGGTAGAAATGATGGAAAACGGGAGAAAGTAAGGAATGATTCAGAGTAAAGTAGAAATGAAAGGAGTCATGAAATGAAGGAAGGTCAAAATGAGGGTAGTGTGAGGAAGTTCAAGTGAGGGTGGTAAGAGAAGATCCAAATGAAATTTTGTAGAACCAATTTGTCACCCATTTTCAAGTTAACAGTTATACAGGTGAGAGGGGAATATAGGAAGTAGAAGAAGGAAGTGAAAGTGAGTGGAAGAATGTAGAAATCATAGAAGATTAGAGGAAGTAAAGCGAAGTGAGAAGAAGTAAAAATAAATGAGAAGAAATGAGGAGAAACGGGAGAAAAAAAGGATTAATACAAAGGAAAGTAAAAAGGGAAGGCGTCGAGAAACGTAGGGAGAACGGAATAAGGGGAGTGTAAGGAAGTTTGAGGAAGGAAGGTAAGAGGGGATTCAAGTGAAATTTCGTAGAACCAATTTGTCACCCAGCTCCAAGCAAACAGTAATAGAGGTGTGAATGTATATTGTGTAGGGACGGGAATATCTATTCTTATCCGCCGCATCAATCAAGCTGGATGAGACAACTCCTCGTGGGTAACAAGTCGATCGCGTGAAGCAGACGACGCAAAGGCGCTTCTTCGGATGAGAGACAGACTGTTCGTGGCAACTAACAAATTGTTTTGGTAGGAGGGTCCTGACGTTGTGGGGAACAGCATTTTCTACTCCATACTCGAACCTTATGGCACCCCTGCGATCTTTGTGTTTAGACCACGACATGCATGATTATAGAAGTTTCCGACGTCAGTCTGTTGGAAACAAATGTAGCCCTATCTAGGCGACTGATGTTTACTTGGTTCTCTAGTTAACGATCTCTGTGACTAAACTAGAAGAGTATTGACTATGGGACGTTCATTATAGAAATTGCGAAAAATTTTCATAAATATCAAACGCAGGCCCTTTTTAAGCATAGGCTTCTTATGGAATAATACGTTTGATTCTATTGAGAAGGCGGAGCCTAGTGTTTTTCCACGAGATAAGATCCGCCTCCTCTTGTTTTTTTCTGCAACATGTCCGTCGTCTCCTCCTGCTTTGACACACACACACACACACACACACACACACACACACACACACACACACACACACACACACACACCTACACTTCATTGCTTCATTTTCTCATCACTTTATTTATATCTAGATACAATAATATTGGGTATGATTGACGGTCGCCACGTTTCCTTGCGGACGCACTCTTCTGATATTCTTTTCTGAACTCTCTTCTTTTCTTATTTTCTTCTCTTCATACTCCCTTTTTTCTCTTAACTCTCTTCTTATCTCCTCCTCTTCTTCCCTTATTCCTCTTCTCTCCATTTCCTCTTCTTCTTCCCTTCTCTTCCTGTCTTCTTCTCTGCATTCTTTTCTTCTCTTAACACTTATCTCCTCTTCTTCACTCCTTTCGTTTTGCTCTTCTTCGCCTCTTTCTCTTCTTCCTCTCTTCCCTCTATTCTCTTCCCTTCTCTTTATCTTCTTTCTCTCAACTTTCTATTTCTCCTAAATCTCCACTTCTCCAGTTCTCTCAAAACCCTCCTTCTCTTTTTTCTCCTCTTATTACCCCTTTTCTCCTTTCTATTTTCTTTCTTCTTCTCTCCTTCTCGTGATTCATTTCTACTCTTCTCTTTTTAAGTCTCTTGTTCCCGTCTTCTCTTTACTCTTCTTCTTCTCTCTGCAAGCTCTTTTTCTCTTTACTCTCTCCTTCTCCTTATTTTCTTTTCCTCCTGAATCTTTTCCTTCCTCAACGTCCTCTTTCATTCCTCCTCTTCTTTCCTCCTCTTCTTTCCTCCTCTTCTTTTCTCCTCCCTCTAACTCTCTTATTCTTTTCTCTTCTTCTCCTGACGCTTTTTTTACTTAACTCTGGACTGCTCTTCTTTTCTAGAACACCTTCTCCTCTTCTTTTCTCTTCGTTTGCTTCCCATTACTCTTTTTTCTCCTAAATCTCTCTTTCTAATCTTACCTTAAACCTCTTCTTCCCTTCTTCTCTTAACTTTCTTCTAAAATTCTTCTTTTGAACTCTTCTTCTCGTCTTTCTTTCCCACATCAACTCTCTTATTCTTTCGAATCTCTTCTTTCATTTCCCTCTCAAACCTCTACTACTCTTCTTCTATTCTTCTTCTTGTGACTTTCTATTTTTCTTCTTCTCGTCTCCTTTCCTATTCTCCTCCTCTTCACTCCCTTGTTCTCTTCCTTTCTTCTTCCCTTCTTTTCTCCTTCTCTTTTCCTCTTTTTCGTAAAAATCTCAAGCTTCAAACTTATCGTCCAACGCACACACTGTTTTTTTTTTTAAGTATTCAAACTATTTTTATAAATATATTTAAAGACTTCTGAAGAATCTTGATGAAAATTTGATTTTCATGTACATTCCTATGCACCAAAAGTACACAAGATCCCGCATTTCCACTTATAATTCTCCTTCTCACGACACAGCAGGAGAATTAAAAAAAAACCAGGTAAAGGCAAAGAAAAGAAGTAGGCGGCAGAAGAACGTAAGACAAAAAAAGAGAACGATAGAGAATGCAGGAGAAGGCGGAAGATCGCAAAAACATGGGAGAACCTACGAGAAAGTAGAGGAATGCAGGAAAGCTCAGGAGAACTTCAGGGATCGAAGGAGGAGCTAACGTTGGTGCGGATTCTCTCTCAAGTTGGTGCGGATTTTCACTCAAGTTTGTGCGGATCCTCACTCAAGTTATTGCGGCTTCTTACTAAATTTGGTACGGATTCTCATTAAAATTTGTGGCGGATTCTCACTCAAGTTCTTGCAGATTCTCACTAAAGTTGTTGCGGATTCTGACTCAAGTTAGTGCGGATCCTTACTTGAGTTGGTGCAGATTCTCACCACCAGTTGGTGCGGATTTTCACTCAAGTTGATACGGATTCTCACTCAAGTTAGTGCAGCTTCTTACTGAAGTTGATGCGGATTCTCATTAAAATTGTTGCGGATTCTCACTCAAGTTGTTGCAGATTCTCACCACCAGTTGGTGTGGATTCTGACTCAAGTTAGTGCAGCTTCTTACTCAAGTTGGTGCGGATTTTCATTAAAATTGTTGCGGATTCTCACTCAAGTTGTTGCAGATTCTCACTAAAGTTGGTGCGGATTTTCACTCAAGTTGTTGCGGACTCTCACTCAAGTTGGTGCGGATTCTCACTCAAGTTGGTGCGGATACTATCTCAAATTGGTGCGGATTCTCACTCAAGTTGGTGTGGATTCTCACTAAAGTTGGTGCGGATTTTCACTCAAGTTGATACAGATTCTCATTCAAGTTAGTGCAGCTTCTTACTCAAGTTGATGCGGATTCTCATTAAAATTGTTGCGGACTCTCACTCAAGTTGTTGCAGATTCTCACTAAAGCTGGTGCGCCTTCCTACTCAAGTTGTTGCGGATTTCACTCAAGTTAGTGCGGATTGTCACTCAAGTTGGTGCGGATTCTCACTCAAGTTGTTGCAGATTCTCACTAAAGTTGGTGCGTATTTTCACTCAAGTTGTTGCGGATTCTCACTCAAGCTGGTGCGGATTTTCACTCAAGTTGGTGCGGATTTTCACTCAAGTTGGTGCGGATTCTCATTAAAATTGTTGCGGACTCTCACTCAAGTTGTTGCAGATTCTCACTAAAGCTGGTGCGCCTTTCTACTCAAGTTGTTGCGGATTTCACTCAAGTTAGTGCGGATTGTCACTCAAGTTGGTGCGGATTCTCACTCCAATTGGTGCGCATTCTTACTCAAGTTGGTGTTGATTCTCACTCAAGTTTGTGCAGATTTTCACTCAAGTTGATACGGATTCTCACTCGAGTTAGTGCGGATTCCCTTTCAAGTTGGTGCGGATTCCCTTTCAAGTTGTTGCGGATTCTCACTCAAGTTGTTGCGGATTCTCACCTGAATTGGTGCGGATTCTCACTCAAGTTGGTGCAGATTCTCACTCAAGTTGGTGTGGATTCTCACTCAAGTTGGTGCGGATTCTCATTCAAGTTGGTGCGTATTCTCACTCAAGTTGGTGTGGATTTTCACTCAAGTTAATGCGGATTTTCACTCAAGTCGGTCAAACAGCTTTAGCACATGACACAAAAAGTTAAGTACCAGCTACGCCAAACGTTAAGTAGCGCTGCTTTACCAGTGCGGTAGCTGACTAACTGAACATATTCAAGTGTTGGTTTACTGTCGATCCCATGTAAGAAGTTAGTTCCAATCTTCTTTGACTCACTCGAACTGGATACACATCGATGCCCTCAGTCAGAGCAATTTAAAGATTTTATTCTTACATAGCAGAAGGAAAGGGTTCCTCAAATTTTGGGTTCATGAACAAAAGCCTTCCGATTCGGATTTCATTCGGAGGGTCATTTATTTTCTGTTAGTTCCTCGGCAGGGAAAGAGAAGGATAGCTTAGAGATTTCAAATCAGGCAGCACCATCTTCATCAGAGACATCTTCAATAGCTGAAAAAGTAGGTATCGCAATCCAATCGGACAGCGGCTCTCCATCATTCTACAGTACACCTTATCAAATTTATTCCCAACACTCAACACTTCTGGACAGGGAAGCTCAGATACGACTCGGAACTGGAACAGAATTCTAGTCATTGTCCTTCTTTCGCCAGGCTCCTTTTGTTGAAACTTTGTCCCCAGTATCTCATTTGCAAAGATACCATCACTGGAAAATACAAACGACGTAACAACTGCAGCGTCATCCTACACCTGTATAACATCGTCCAAACTCTGTTTGGAACGAACTCGCGTCCTCTGAGTGAGTAAGTAAGTGAATGGATGAGAGAGTGAGTGAAGTGCATAGTTCTCAGGGAGCTGATAAATGCAGCTAAAACAATACCCTGCAACTACACCCACACATTCAACTGAGAATGCATCTATACATCTACTTTTCGTGCCCCATCAACCCTTTTCATGGTATTCATAGCTCGCACGAATTTGAAAGCCCTGATGCATTACCGGTTTCAAGGGGACAAGTGGAATTTATAGAGGCCATTTCAAACTCGACGAACTCTTTTCCTAACGCTTCGTCCACGACCCTGTCACTCCTCTGTGTAAATTGCAATTAGCGACACTGGCAGAGCTTTCGCTAATCCAAAATTTAGTTATATGGGTTAGGAAACTAAATTAGCCCTTTACATTTCCGGTCGGATGACTATATTAGGGAGAGTGCAAATTAGGAGTTCTGCGATAGGAGAAGAAATGGAGTGCCTTCTGAAAATTCGGCCACAGACCAGTAGTTTGGTTTAGGAAATGTTCTCCAAAATGTTTATGCTCTCTTCCCTCCGTCCTTCGCGATTCGTTTGTATTGGGGAAAAAAGGATAAATGGATGATGGAATTCTTAACCAATAATACTCTCTACTCTAATTTTCTCTACTCCTCTATTCTTCTCTACTCTCTATTAACTTCCTTCAATCCATCAGTCACAATTATGTTCCCTCCTCCTCTTACTTGCTAGCCTATCAAAACTCCTAATTCCACATTCCTTCCCTTACCCTCAGTGACCATCTCTCCCCACCCCTCACTTTGCAGCCTAGTCATCCAATTTTCACTCAACAATTCTGATACCTTCCTCTTTCCTTACTCACCTCCCTACCTTACCCTTACTCACCATAATCCCTCCTTTATCCACTCCACAGGCTTCCTATTATTCCTACTTCCTTTATCACTTCCTATCACATCCTATCCTCTCTCCTCTCTTTATCACTTTAGAACATTCTTTCAAGACCTTTTTCTTGATTGCTCTTCACTTTGTTCTTAGTATCCTCTCCAACCATCCACACTCATTCACTTCCGATACCTTACTCCCCCTACTCACTGCTACCTCCCTTCACTTCATCAGTCTCCATCATCATATCCCCTACCCTAACTTCTGGGTCTTCGGAACCTTCCAAATGACTTTCTCACTTCTCCTTACATTACATCATATCTCTCTCCTCTCCCTTATATCACATCCCTCCCTTCTCCCTTACTCACCATCTATCCTCCTCCTCACCGGTTACTCCACAGCCTACCCAATTAATTCCTACCAAAGAATTCGAAACTCTTGAAAACATTCCCTGTTGGTCCTAGTAAATTGTATACTTTCTACGAATAAGAGAGGTTCAACTTCTCCACGCAGTATTCGGAATTGTATTCAAATTTTCAATTTCTAAATCAAGGATCAAGATTCCGTAAGGCAAAATGGGAAATAATTCTCCTTCTAGAATTTTTATCTCAAATCTGATAAGATCCTTCAAAACTCGTGAAGTTGGCTCTAAATATGACTGGAGAGCTCATAAAGGAAAGGTCATAATTTCCGTTTCAAGGCGCCACCATAAGGACTTCTCGAGGCAAGGAAACTTGGTGCAAACGGATTAAGCCCTGTGGCAGGGTGGTTTCAACGGTTTCGTTGAACTGAGTCGCAGTTTCAACTCCTAAGAGTAAAAGAGTAAAAGAGTGGAAGAGGAAGGAATGTGGATGAGTGCAAAATAAAATCTAGCTTGCTCGTTTCGAATCCTATGTACATAGCAAAGTTTTTACGAGATCCCGTATCCACCGGTTGTATACCTACTACCGAGCAGACGATGGCGGAACAACCATTAAAACTTCACCAATAGAACACAACCGCTAGTATGAAGTATAAATTCGACACTTTCTTTTTATTCTGGAAAAATATTCGTTTTCATCCCCAATGTTTATTCCTGAATTGGAACAAATGAATCCATTCTTCCGGAAATTTAAACCTTTTCCATCTATTATTTGTCGTGCCACATCCCAAAAACGATCATCGGTTTTATCACATTATATATTTTTCTTACTTCCCCTATCCTGCGACCCCAAGAGATTCTCTCAAACCCACACTGTACACTCATTTTCGATATCTTTTCCTCCCTTTCCTTATCTTCCTTACTTTATCCTCAATCATCTATTTGATCCTACATTCATTTTCAATCACTTCATTTCTCCTTGGTCCATTGCCTCTCCATCACACACATTTTTGCTTCCAGTTCCAGTCACATCCTTTCCCTTCCCTTTACTCCTCTACAACACTCTCATTACACCCTCCCAAAAGCCTCTCACTTCGTCTTCTAAACCTTCCACAAATATTGACATTCATTCAATTCTGGAACCTTCCACTTCTTACCCTTCCCTTAATCACTATCACCTTCTGTCTCTTCGTCAGTCTCCATTACCTTCTCCTCTCTCCTTTCTCCCCGGACTTCTAAACCTCCTCAATTACTTTTACCACTTCCTCTCAAACCTACTCAACCAATTGTCAATCGCTCAATCTGATACTTCCCCTCACATCCCTCTTCTCCGTTTACCTCGACATCACAGTCCGACAAAACTCCTCTCCTACACCATCCTCCATTGCCCTTCGCTTCGTCTTTATGACCCTCCACACCCACTTCCTTTCTTTATAATCTCAACCCTCCTTCATACTTGCTTACTGTCACTCTCCCTCTTCTCACTTCAAGACCTCCGAAGCTTATACCCTATTCTTTCTTTATCACTTTTTCTTACATCCCTTACCTTCCTCCTACCCAAACAAATTATTTCTGTACATAATTATCTTCCTATCACACCTTTCATTACTCTCCACTTTGAGTCCAAGACTCACCATATCCGCCACATCCACTCACTTTCCAAGAATCCTTACCCTAAAAAGAAGTTATTTTCCAAACAGGATTTGGAAACAGTAGTAGTTGAATTTTTAAAAGGAATAAAGGGGGGGGGGGTGTCGAATGATTTATAATTTATTTAGAATATTGGATTTATTCCAGTAAAACTACATACGTAATTTGGATTATTTTTGAGAATCCAAAAAAATTTCCTTTTTTTCAGTGAAGTTCACCGGAATTTAAAAGAATTTAAAAAGAAAGAGAAAAACAGTGAGGGTAAGGGAGTCAGGAGACAAAAGAAAAAGGAGAGGAAGTAGGGGAGTGTGAGGAGGAGGTGAGGGCAAGAAGTAAGAGGAAATGAGAAAATGAGAGAATGTGCAGGGAAGAAATTTCGGGAGAAGAAAGGAAAGTAGGAAAGTGATGCAAAATGAGGGGAAGTGAGGGGTATTTTCTCTATTCCATCTTACTCCACCTTATACCTTTTCAAACCCTTACCTTTATCACCCTAGCATTCTTCTACTTTGCCCTACTTTTTCTTATTGGCTCCTTCAACCTTTCCTTACCTCCCCTTACTTCCCGTCACTTTTCTTTCATCACTTTCCTACTTTTCAAAATTCTCGCAACATTTTTGTAGGAAACTGAAGGAAGGAAAGTGATAGAAAATAAGGGGAAGTAAGGGATGTTGGAAGAAGCGGATGAGAAAAAGTGAGCTAAAATAGAAGGAAGCTAAAGGAGTAAAAGTGGATTCAAAAAAAGTATAAGGTGGAGTAAGAGGAAATGAAGAAAATTGAATGGAAAGGAAGGTAAGTCAGGAAAAATGAGGGGAGGGGGACATATTGGGAAATAAGTGGAAGTGAAAGAGAATGAAAAGGATTGGGGGTGAATGAGGGGAAGGATAATGGGGGATAGTGTAGAAGATTATATTACGGGAGGTGGGATGGAGGAGAGTATGTGCAAAAAGAGAAAATAATGTTCGAAACTGGAAAAAAGGATGTAATAAAAAGAAAGGAAGTTTGTATTCACGAGCTATTATCTTTTTCTTTCTCTTAAAAGAGCAATAAAAAGAACTTAATTTGCCCATAAAAAGAAGTTTTTACGGACTTTTCTAACGCTCTTAACTGATGGATGAAGATTTCGCGAAAAGAGAACAATATGTAAAACGGTCAAAGTTTACACACGTGAAACAATTAATTTAAATAATGTTGTAAGGAGATTTTTTGATAAAAAAATTCAGTCAAAGTATCGAGAAAGAGATTTTTTGGAGGATAATTACCACTCAGCAATAATTGACTTCACAACAGCCTCGGGACTTCAGGGAGCTCGGCATTGCACTTCCGATACACTTTAATGAACTTTATAAACTTTGTTCTGGTAGCTTGAAGTCTTTAAAAGAATTGTCTTTGACTACACACGCAGATACAGCAGTATTTATCTTTTTTGTTATAGAGCTTTGGAATCTCATTCAATTAATAATAATAATAATAATAAGAGAATAATAATAAGGGAATCTCTTTTCATACTTTAAGGCTTAAAACCATCTTCAGAAGATCTTATAAACTTGATGGTATATCTTTTTCTAGAGATGTACTTCTTCTCATTAAAAGGCCTTCTATAATAAAGCACGAGAACTAGCAATACTTTTCTTTTCTGAAGCATCTCAGGAAAATAACATACATAGTTCTTAATAGCAGGAGAAGACTAAGAGGAATTGATGGTACGATGGATTGAAGCAGAGTGTGAGGAGAAAAAGAGACAAAAAGAGGAGTAAGAAGCAAGAAACAATATCTAAGATAAGAAAGAGGAAGAGCAGGAGGAAGAGCAAGAAAAAATGAGGAGGAAAGACAAGAGTAGAAGGGGGAAGAAGGAAAACAGAATGGTGAAGGGAAGATGTCAAGAGGAGAAGGAGGGTAGACGCAATTAGAAGAGGAAGAAAATAGAGAGGAGAGAGGGAATAGAAAAGAACGAAAGAATGGATAAGAGAAGAAGTCAAGAAACAAGGCCGGGAATAGAGGGCAGCAGTAACAAGAAATAGAAACGTGGAGAAATGCTTCTGGAAGACTATTTGAAGAAGAGTAGTGAAAAAGGGTTAGGCGAAGAGTTGAGCAAGCATGGTTGAGAGGAGAGGGGAAAGCAAGAAAGAAGAAAGTATTAGAGGTAAAGGTGAGTGACATGAGTGACATGAGTGACATGAGTCGACATGAAGTAAGAATAAAGGGAAGATGATGTTGGTAAGAGTTGTGAAAAAGAACCTTGCTATGAGCCCGCAGGAGGTTAACGGAGGAGGGCAAAAGGAATCAGCATTCAACTTCAGGCAAGGACAAGGGGAATGAGCAGGTTGAGGAGTGCAAGAAAGAGGAGACGGAGGATGGAAGGAGAGATCTCAAATAAAGGTGTGTAGTGCATCTCTTAAGGGGAAGAATTTGGACCGCGGGGGGGGGGGGGGGGGCTTCGCTTCGCGTCCCTAGTGGACCTTCATGGCGGTCCTGTGAAAGGGTGCAAAGGGGGACAGAATGAGATGGGAGCTTAAAGAAAGTAGATCGTAAAAGTGTTTCAGGGAAGGCAGGCTGATAAGAAAGAGAAGAAAGAGGAGTAGGTGACGATGTTAAAGAGTGCAGAAAGATAAGTCGGACAGGAATCGTTATCTACAGGAGTAGAGGAAAATCAAAGGGGGAGAAGAGTTGTTTAATAGCAGTGAGGAAAGGGAGTGTATGAGATAGGCTTCGAGTGAAGAGAAAAAATGGTTGATTTATTTTCAGAAGATATTGATTAGAGGTGTAGAAAGGAGAGAATGGAAAGGTGAGTGAAATGGGAAAAATGTGAAATCGGGTAAGAGAGAAAAGGAGGTAGTAAAAATGTAGGAGAGGTTCGCAGGATAAGTGGCGCTGAGAAAAAAAAACTAAAAACATCGAAAATTGTTAAAAAGGAGTAATTGGGAAGTGAAATGTCAGTCAGTGATCAAATAAGTCACTGGTTTCATGAGTATGAGTACCTCATTACCGAAATTTATTAGGAAGCAACAGGTTGAACCGGATCAATTTGAAACACTCGAAACTTTCACACTCTCTACTCCAAGTTTCTGCGGTTTCTATACACGCTAAGACAAGTTTCTTCTCAATTTAGTCTCTAATTTAAGTTACACATCGACTCGGAATCTTAATATAGCGGAGAAATGCACCATTACGAGGTGCATCTGTTATTTTATACTTCCTGTTTCCATACTGCTGTGACAGAAGAAAAATGAGATAGACAATGCTTTTTTCGATAGCGAAATAAGAATCAGTATCTGCAGTATTATATCCGCCATAAAAAAACTGAAGAATGATAGGGCTGGATGTACGGTTGAGATTGCAGCTCAGAGCTCAAAATAACTTTTTTTGGAAATTGAATTTTCAGTTTTGATAATTCAACTGTTTCCTAAAAAATTTGTCTTTTTGGCCTGAAACTCTTTTTATTTGGTTAGAAATTCAACGTTTCTTGGTTGAACGCCAATCATGTTTTTCTAAGAACTTAATTATTTGGTTCAAAATGCACATTCATAGGTTGGAAATTGGACCATTGGTTGATTATGCAAAAATTGTGTGTGTGCTGTGAGCGTTGGAGTTCCGAATGATTGGAAAAGGCGCTCATTGTCCCAATCTAAAGACTGATAGACAAAGTAAGTAAAGTGTGGGCACTTAAACAATTAGGAGCAGAAAACACACTGTCCGAGAAGAGCATAAGAAATTTTTAAAGATGGTTCAGTCACAGTAAAAACCAAGTTAAATTCTAACCCCGATTTTGGGGTAAATATCAAATGTGAGCAGGTGAGCTGCGGGATGGTCAGGAAGATCTCATCAATCAACAATCTGGCAAGCAAGGATATCTGTGAGAAAAAGTGAACAGGAATACCGTGGGAGACAATTAACTGGAATATATCAATTCGTGAAGAGTTGATGCGTCTCTATTATGGGAGCTCGAGACTAAAGGGACACAATTCAAGGACAAAGTTTGCTGCGACGTATCTCTCTATACAGAGAGTTTTCGTGAAAGATCTTACCACTAAGGTCAAAGATATCCAAAACAATCTTCGAATCTCATGGGATCGGACATTAGAGACCAAGCAAGAAGTGGAAGTGGCGGATGGAAAACGTCGATCATGAACATCAGGTGGATTTCTCTCAACCTTAACGAATTATAAAGGCCTCACAGCTGTAATGGTAGATGAAGTTTCCCGTCATCAGAACGAGAATAACATCTCAAGCAAAAAACCAGAAAAATGTTGCGAGAACTAGCAGGTTAGTGGAGATCCAGCTACTATTACTGCTGTAGCTATGACACATTTTGACGCATTTCCTTTGGTACCACATGACCAATTGCTTGATGTTTTCAAAATTTACGAGATCTACTTACGCATAATTAATTCCTTAGGTCGTGCGATGATGCTTTGGGAAACACGAGTCAAGTAGTTTGATCATGAGTAACAAAGGACAACTAGATCGATTCGCATTGCGATGGGTAACTTTTCGGGGGACTTCTCCAGTGAACTATAGTTCTGTTTAGCAATAGTTCTATAAACTCAAACGTTGGACAGAATGTCTCATGGATTTAAACAACATGATTATGAGGATAGTCATATACTGGCCCATCTTCGGACATCAGGAAGTTTGAAACTGAAACCCTGTAGAGTAACAGTTGGTTGATCTATCCAGGGGTAACTTACGTTACCTTCAACACAATTGGTTCTTAACTGTTTCAACCGGATAAGAGTTATCAACGCCTGTGATATTCCTCTTCCTCTGTTCTCTGTTTGGCTCATCAAATGTTAGGGATTGTGAGAAATCTCTTTGAACATCAGGAAGTGTCTGACGAAAACCCAGTAGGAAAGCAGACGGTTGCTCTATACATGCATCCAGAGGTAACTCATATTACCCTTAACACAATTGGTTATCAACTGTTCGCACCGGATTAGAGTTATCAAGACCTGTGATATTACTCTTCTTCCGTTCTCTGTTTGGCTCATGAAATGTAAGGGCATGTGAGGAATTTCATCGGACATAAGGAAGTTAGAGACTAATACCCTGTGGAGTAACAGTTGGTTCTCTATATAAGCATCCAGAGGCAACTTATGTTACCTTCAACACATTGGTTCTCAACTATTTCAACCGGATAATAGTTATCAACACCTGTGATATTCCTCTTCTCCAGTTCTGTTTTGGGCTCATCAAATTTAAGGGAATATGAGGAATCTCTCTGAACATCAGGAAGTTTGTGACTAAAGCCCTGTGGAGTAATAGTTGGTTACTCTATATAAGCATCCAGAGATAAATTATCTTCCCTTCAACACAATTGGTTCTCAACTGTTTCAACCGGATCAGAGTTATCAAGAACTGTGATATTACTCTTCTTCCGTACTTGTTTCGGCTCATGAAATGTAAGGATATGTAAGGACTTTCCTCGAACATCAGGAAGTTTGCGACCAAAACCTTGTAGATAAACAGTTGTTTGCTCGATATAAGCATCCAGAGAAAACTTATGTTACCTTCAACGCGATTGCTTTTCAACTGTTCCGACTGTTAATTTGTTCTATATAAGCATCCAGAGACA
The DNA here is from genome assembly GCA_011762715.2 of Neuroterus valhalla. NCBI lineage: Eukaryota > Metazoa > Arthropoda > Insecta > Hymenoptera > Cynipidae > Neuroterus > Neuroterus valhalla. The sequence goes on along the minus strand of WSXT02182666.1, from coordinate 9,296 downwards.
ACTTCTGTTACCTTTAACACAATTGGTTCTCAACTCTTCCAACCGAATCACAGTTATCAAAACCTGTGACATTCCTCTTCTCTCGTTTTCTTTCGGACTCATCAAATGTAAGGAAGTGTGCAGAATCTCTTTGAACTTCAGAAGGTTTGTGACTTAAGCTTGTAGAGTAACAATTAGTTGCTCTGTACAAGCATCCAGGGGCAACTCATGTTACTTCCAACGTAATTGGTTCTGGACTGTTCCAACTGGATAAGAGTTATCAAGACCTCTGATATTCCTCTTCTCCTGTACTCTTTTGGGCTCATCGAGTTTGAAGGAGTGTAATAAATCTCTTTGGATATCAGGAAGTTTGTGACTGAACCTTGTAGAGTAACAGTTGGTTGCTCTGTACAAGCATCCAGGGGTAACTCATGTTACCTTCAACGGAATTGGTTCTGAACTGTTCCAACCATATCAGGGTTATCAACACCTCTGATATTTCTCTTCTCCTGTACTCTTTTGGGCTCATCAAATGTAAGGAAGTGTAAAGAAATTTCATCGAATATCAGAAAGTTTGAGACTAAAACCCTGTGGAGTAACAGTTGGTTCTCAAAATGAGCGTCCCAGGCAACTTATGCTACCTTCAACACAATTGGTTCTGAACTTTTCCAACTGGATCAGAGTTATCAAGACCTCTGATATTCCTCTTCTCCTGTACTCTTTTGGGCTCATCGAATTTGAAGGAGTGTGAGGAATCTCTTCCAACATCAGGAAGTTTGTGACTAAACCCCTGTCCAGTAACAGTTGGTTGCTCTGTACAGGCTTCCAGAGGTAACTCATGTTGCCTTAAGCACAATGGGTTCTTTATTGTTCTAACTGGATCAAAGTTATCAATACCTCTGGTATTCCTCTCCTCCTGTACTCTTTTGGGCTCAACAAATTTCAAGGAGTGTGAGGAATCTCTTTGAACATTAGGAAGTTTGTGACTAAAACCCTGTGGAAAAATAATTGTTTGCTCTGTATCGGCATACAGAGGTAACTCATTGTTCCTTCAACACAGTTGGTTCTCAACTGTTTCAACCGGATTAGAGTTATCAAGACCTGTGATATTACTCTTCTCCCGTTTCTTTTGGCTCATCAAATGTAAGGAAGTGTAAGAAATCTCTTTGAACATCAGGAAATTTGTGACTAAAACCCTGTGAGAAAAACCGTTGGTTGCTCTGTACAGACATCCAGAGGTAACTCATGTTACCTTCAACACAATTGGTTCTGAACTGTTCCAACTGAAACAGAGTTATCAACATCTGTAATATTCCTTCCCTCCCTTTTTCGATTTGGCTCATCAAATGTTAGGAAGTGTCAGAAATCTCTTTGAACTTCAGGAAGTTTGCGAAGTAAAACCTTGTAGAGTA
>WSXT02182634.1:0-20962 GCA_011762715.2 Neuroterus valhalla | reverse complement strand
CCTAAAATGTTAAAAATGACAAGTTTTATTTTCGATATTTGGAAATTGAAGAACATCATAAGTCTTATTTCTTATGTACCAAATCGCAGGGCAGGAAAGACGTTTCGGCAGCACCCCTAAAGTCCACCCCTATTATATGTACACCCAAAATGTTAAAAATTACAAATTTGATTTTCGATGTGTGGAAATTGGAGAACCTTAAAAAACATGATTTTTTATGCCTCGTATTAAAGGTAGGATAAAACATTTTGGTACCACCCCCAAAATCCACCCCCATTCTATGTATACCTAAAATGCTAAGAATGACAAGTTTGATTTTTGATATTTGGAAATCGTAAGACACCAAAAGTCTCATTTTCTTTTGTCTCGTATTGAAAGTAGGGTAAGAGGTTCCGATACTACCCCTCAAGTCCACTCCTTTTATACGTACACCTAAAATGTTAAAAATGACAAGTTTTATTTTCGATATTTGGAAATCGAAGAACATCATAAGTCTTATTTCTTATGTACCAAATCGTAGGGCAGGAAAGACGTTTCGGCAGCACCCCCAAAGTCCACCCATATTATATGTACACCCGAAATGTTAAAAATGATCAATTTGATTTTCGATATTTCGGAATCGTAGAACATCAATAGTCTCATTTTTTTATGCCCCGTATTATAGGTAGGGTAGGATGTTTCGGCACCACCTCTAAAGTCCACCCCTATTATATGCAGAACTAAAATGTTAAGAATGACAAGTTTGATTTTCGATATTTGGAAATCGAAGAACGACGAAAGTCTTTTTTTTATGCTTCGTATTACAGGTTGGGTAAAACATTTTGGTATCACTCTTGAAAACCACCCCTATTATATGTACATGCAATACATGAAAATCAAACTTGTCATTTTCAACATTTCACTTGTGTATATAAAAAGAGTGACTTTTAGGAGTGATGCCTAAATGTCTCACCCAACCTATAATAAGGGGAATAAAAAAATTAGATTTTTTATGTTCTTTATTTTTTAAATATTGAAAATCAAACTCGTTATTTTTATTATTTCAGGTTTGCATATAATAGGGGTAGATTTAAGGGGTGATGCTAGAATTTCTCAACCAACCTATAATACGGGGTATCAAAAAATTAGATTTTCGGCGTTTCTTAATCTGCGAATATCAAAAATAAAAACTGTTCTTCACAGATCTGAATAATGAGTCATGTGTGAGAATAGTTCACTCTCAAAAAATAAAAAATTCGAAAATATTTTCTGACAGGATATCACTTCTTGTCCTCCTCGACAATTTAAGCCAAGAAAAAAAACATGACATTTTTTTCCATTTCGTTCCTATGGACGTTCGTAACTTCAAATATCTAACGAAGTGCATAAAAATCTCATCTTCGAAGGGCTGTATCTCGAAAACTCGAATTTTCTGGACCTAATGCTTTTCGAAACTTTAAATTTATCCACAGCGGAAACTACCAGGAAGCGAAGTTTCAGACAATTTATTCGAGAGCCATCTCCCATACAAATTGTGCGGGGTTTATTGATTATCAGTTTGGAATGAGAATAAAAATAAAAAGACTAAATTTTTTGAAAAACGACGCACGCTCATTTGTATTGTAAAAATAAGACAACATAAATACGTTTGTTTCATTTTCAGTGCTTGTGCTTTTTCGGCTTGTGAATTTCACGTGAAAATCAAAATTTTATACATTTCGAGTGAAAATTTCAATAGATTTAAATTGTTTTACGAAGAAATTAGATATTTTACGGCAAGTACTTCTAGGAATTTAGGGTATCATGGAAGATTTTGAAAGATTCAAAGAATTTTTAATAGATTTAAATTGTCTTGAAGTGACTTGGATATTTTAGGGTTAATATTTCTAGAAATTTGGAAAAAAAGTTCTTTTCAGCAGTTCTCAGGAATTTCAGCGTTCAGAATTTTCTTCACATTCTGAACACAAGCTTGGTCTTCATCCCCTTATGACACCACCTTATGACGGGTTAGCTCTATGTTTGGATATGATTTTGATTACAGAACATTTTCTCATTAGAAGTTAAAGGTTGAGCGGTTTATTGTAGCATGCTATGCACCTGTTGACGGTGACAGTAGAGGGACGAAAGATAACTTCTAGGACTCGTTGAATGATGTTATAGAAACATGCGATCTCGGCAAAAGGATAATAATCGGAGACATGAATGGCTGGGTTGCTGTGCAACGCAAAGGTACCGACAAAGTACTCCGTCATTTCGGGGACCCAAAAATGAACGGTAATGGTGATAAATTGAATAGTTATGCTTAGAAATCGGCCTGTTTATCACAAACACTTGGTTCATGCATAAAATGATACTCATGTATACTGCGTGCAGAGGTGAAAGTCATAGTAGGTTCTCGTTCTTCACTAACCCTATTTATCCTCTTTCTGCCTTGCCCTTATCTCTTCTTTTGTCCCCTGCTATTCTCTACCCCTTTCTTGCATCCCATACTCGAGCCTTCTTTCGTATCTCCCCTTCTCCCTCTTCGAACGTTCTACGTTACCCCTCCCATCTCTTACCCGAATCTCCCGTACACACGCTTGTGCGATCTTGCAGCCCTTCGACCCTCTCAGTTTCTCTTCAAAATCTCAAGATCTTTTTAGTTGCCTTATCAATATTTTCTCTCTTCCTATTTTCTCTCTTCCTATTTCCTCCCTCTGCATATAACCTGGACAATTCCAGCTTAACCCGATGACGTATCTCAGAAATCTCTCTTGCAGACCTTCCACACTCTTATATTCCTTCAAACCCCATATCTCTGCTCCGTAACATAACAATGACCATGCAAGAACATCGAACATCCTACCCTCATCCTGCAGTCGTCCTTGAACCTTCTCTTTCCTATTCCCCACACTTGTCCCATTACTTTACTCGCACACTGTATTCTCTTTTTCATCTGCAATTCGTTTCCTCCTTCTGCTTCGAACCAGAAACCAAGGTAGCACTAACGCCACCACAAGGTTATTTATTTTCCATTACAACTCTACCCTACATCTTCTATTTCTAAAACACATTATCTTCATCTAACTCACATTTACCCTCAGATCCTTTTCTAGTACATACTCTTCGAACGCTCTCACGTTCAGATTCATCTCTCTTTCATCATCCACTATTAGCACTACACCTAACAGCAGAGGACTTGCCTACCTTGAGAGAGGACAGCCAACCTTGCCTAGATCCTCGCCCTGTCCAGAATTCCTCTCCTGTCTTTTCCCTTGTCTTCAACCTTATCTTCGTCTCCACAAATATCTCTTTCATCCTTTCTATCAAACCGTCATCTATTCCTCTTTCTCTCATGGCCTTCCAAAGGACCCGTCTGTTTACGGAATCAAAAGCTGCTCTGAAATCCACGAACAGTGCATAAAATTTCCCTCTCTTCCGACCCAAGTTCTTATTTATCAGATAATTGATCCCGTATATATTATCAATGGTTTCCATACCTTTCTGGAACTCATTTGGTTATTTGGTATACTTCCCTTTTCTTCCACTTGTCTTTCTAGTCTCTTCGTAAGTACTTCCGCATAAATTTTATAGCCTACTGACATGAGCGTGATACCCCTTTACTCCTCTACCTTATTTCCCTCTCCTTTCTTAATCAACGGTACTATCAGCCTTGTCTTCTATTCTTCGGACCACCCTTCGCCTCTCCAGACCATATTGCAAATCTTCCACATCTCTCCTTTCACCCTTTCCTCTCCATATTTCAGTGTCTCGTTCTCCAAGCCATCTTCACCAGTTGCTTTGTTTCTTTCCAGTCTTATGATTGCGTCATTCACCTCTTCCCGACTAATCTCATTCCCAATGTCCTCATCTCCCGCAACCATCTTTCTTCTTTCGCCCTTTATCCTATTCTCCACACCCTCTAGCAAAAACTTGGAATATTCCGTCCATTCGTCTATCCGATTTCCTTATTTATACCCACCCTTCCTTCCTCCTCTTCTATGTTTATAACTGTCCATTCCCTCCCTGGCCTTACTGTTCTCTCGAGTTGTTTCGTGTATCTTACCTTTTCCTCCTGTCTTTTTTCGCTCAACATTCTCCTCCTGTTTTTTTTCTCAACATCCTCTGTGCGCTCGTTTCCTTCTATTGAGTTCTCTCTTCTCTCATTCCCATTTCCTCCATTTTTCTTCACTCTCCCTCAGCCTGTCTTTACATTTCTTACATTCGTCATCCCACCATCCTCTCCTTCTTTCATCTCCATCTCCTGTCGGTCTTATCTCTTCTCTCACCTTCTCTATCACTCTTGAGTTTTTCTAGATGCCTGACTACTCCTTCCTCTCTCAAATTCCCTACCTCTGTATTTTTCATTTTTTCTCTCAATTCATCTTCTTCCTACCTACCCATGTTTGATCTTCTCGCCTTCCCTCCTTTTTTCTTCCCTCTGCCATGCCTAGGTCTCCTACATCTCAAAGTCGCTATCACCGAAAAGTGATCGGAACCTATCTATGCGCGCCCAAGCCCTATACATTTATGCGGTGCTTCACTTGTTACTATATTATGTATTGAGACATTTCTTAAGGTTAGTTTCACTCCCAATACGCCTCTGGAAAATAATGTTCAAAAAAATCTACAAGTTACGACATTCCGAATGTCTACATTTAAAATTCGTCTGTCGGTAATCGGCTGCGCATGGGAGTTTTGGTTTCCTGCAGTTTTCCACTCCCCTGACCAAATGTTTCGACAAAAAAGAGCGTTCCAAATGAAAATCCGACTGCAGATAGTAGGGGTGTAGGAGATTTATATACATATTTTTGTAGGTCTCAATCTATAGTATTCGAAACAGCGAAAAAATGATTTTCGAACAAAATGACTTTACCTAGTCGTCACTATCAGAGCCTTAACTATAGTTAAATTTCGAATATGTAATAGTATTAAATTAAGTAATTTTGAATGTTTCATTCCGACATGTCTAAAAATTTATTTTGAATCTGCCAATTTGCCATTGTCCCAGATATAATAGATATTCTTAAATGTCAAAAAAATATACTTCATTTTTGAGTTTTGATAGCAGTAAACTTTTGATTTTGAAGGCTACTTGATAATTGATAATTTGTTATTGTGCACTTTTCCAGCACTTCAAATAAAAATTTCTTCAATTCCGAACGCTGTAAAGTTGAACATGGTTTTTCCTCAAGCAGTGAAATTGATTAATTTTGTATTGAATGCATAGTTGTGGAATCATCCAAAAGAATAAGCATAAGAATAAAAAGGTCTCCAATTTAACAAGATCTCATTTACCGAGATCCTTTCATTCACCCTTGAACACAACCGCCTAATTAATTTGCCACGTATTTTTATTAACCTATGGAATAATTTTGTATTGCCCCAATGGAAGAATATTATAGGAAACTAAGGAAAGTCAGTATTCCCTTAAAGATTTCCTGTAATTTTTTGCGATTGTAGGCAAATATTAGTCATAGATATATCAGGTTTGGATTCATATTAATATTAGACATAGAGATCACTAATTGATATTCATTAGTGACGATCTGGAAGAACAACAGAAAAAATGAATCAACTTTTTTATATTGCAGGAATCTAATTCAACTACTTGGGGGATGTTTTTTGGGGATGAGTAAATAAAGGTTTTAGGAGGGTGAAAATGATTAAGTTCATGAATTAAAATCTTTATTTTTAAGTTTTGGACGTTTGAATAAAAACTATTGATTTTTGACAAAACATTTATTTTTACTTCTTTTCTCGAAAAAATGATGCGATATAGAATAAATATCTCTTCTTGTTTTTGAAACTAAATAAAAATTTAATCGTTAGATTCTCAACTTCTTTGTATAAACCAGATAATATTTGTTTAACAAAATATTTTGTCATGCACTGCGAATCAATCAATCTGCATAATTTATCAAATTAAATACAGTGAGTATAAAATCGAAGAATTAATACAAACCCGTGCGAAAATTGTAAAATTGGGTTCGGGTTTTTTAGATCTTCGCTCAAATTCCTTGAGGAAAATCCGTTTAAAAAACCAAGTGCAATCACATTGTTGAAATTAATCAGCTTCTTTTATTTCTAATATCAAATGTAAGAAAATCTGACAATACTTTCACTGACTTCTGACAGATTTTTCCATAATCGATGGAAGAAAACGAAACCTCTCGTGAAGATATTCGTTAATTTATTCTCGTCAAGATTCGGTCGTTTACAGAAACGTTCAAAAAGCACCAATTGTATATTCATTATTCATTGTTACAACAGGGAGTCATTTCGTATTCCTGGCACATATAAAACCCTATGAAATTTGTCCTCACCAGACTTTTTCTATTATTCTCATTTCGAATTTCCAGCTTTGCTACTATCCTCTCAGAGGAAAAGTAAAGATCAAAACTCCATGATCTCTAATATATGAGTTAATACTTTTGAATAACTTAAAATACTTTAAATTTAGTCTTGATACAGAGGTAGATGAATTTCATTCTCCTTATAAAAGTATAAAACTATCTCTTGTCATAAAGTGGACAGTATGAAAGTGAAAGAGATTTCAGGAAGGTCCAGACGTTTGTGGTGGTCCAACCCATTAATGGAAACTCAATTTTAATATCACCTAGCGATTCTTCATTTTTTTCGAAGACTTCTCTCTTTTTCTCTCTTGTTCTTTCCTCAAATAAAATGATTTTCAAATCCGGTCTTGTCAGGTGTAAATTTTGTATCGCTTCTTGCGGAGATTCTTTTATGGAAACTACATTTGCATCATATCTGCAAAGAAAACATATTATAGAATTATCTACTTCTAATTTATGCGTTCAAAAAAAAAAAAATTTTCAATCTTCTGATACTATTTATGCTGCTGAAGCTCAAGTATTTCAATGAACTCACGCTGCTACCGCTTGCTTGAGAAATTCTTCCTCTATAGGAGAATAGCAACCTTCTCTGCAATATAGAACTTCTATTTTGCTTGCATTTCTCCGAATTCGTTTACTCGCAATAAACGCTAAATGTAGTAATACAGTCGATTCAGCATTCCAATTGAAATAAAAAGCTACCTTATCCAGTTTCTGATAAATGGATCTGTAATTTTAAAAAAATAAGATAAAAAACAAGAGTACAATTGTATAGCTCTGAAATCTAAGAGAAAGCATTTACTCGATTTTCTTTAAAGAATCCTCGTAGATTATTCGATCGTTTTGTTTATCTAAAAATCTTTCAAACTTTTTCACAACATCTTCCAAAGGAAATGGATCGAAATCAACCAAAATATCGTTTGGAATTAAACTACAAAATTTTTCTCTCGCTTTCTGTGCCTCGGATTCATTGTCACTCTCTATTGTCACTCGAGCTTTGTAATACCTGAAAAAAAATTTCTCAGATATTATTAATTGCAAAAATTTCTTTTAACACAAGCTTGAAGTGTGGGCATTACCTGTGTGAAAAAGCAGGATACGATCCGAAAGTTACGTTGGGAAATTCTTTAGAAACGGATGTAAGAGCATGTGCAAACACTTCTTCTCGTGCATTCAAATAAAGTTGAGTCGTAAAGAAATGTTTACTAGTGCGAAAGAGTTTCTGAAAATGAATTGATAGATTTATTAATATCAGTTAATTCACTTATTTTTTTGACGATTACATATGTTATCAATTAGTAAAAAAAAAATACCTCACATAAGGATCCGAACGACGCCTTGAGAAAATTTGGTGAACCGGGAAAAACGAAAACATTTTTTAATGTTACGCAAGGATAGTTCAAGGGTCTCCCAGTGTCTCGGTTTTCTCCAAAATGCAGAGAAGCGTCTTTGGGAATCTGTGGATATATGTAATCGATAAGTGAAATTTCAAAAATACCTTCTCTCTTTTGCGAAAAAAAAACCTAATCGAATATACAATATCAAATTCTTATTTTCCAGTTGATACTCAATTCTGTTGAATTCTAGAAATATTTCACATGGGACTCACGTAAGCTAACTTGAAACCTGGAGAAGAAGCACTCTTCACTTCGAATTTATTTTTTACAATATCGACTAATTTTGGGTGATAATGGAGAGGACTTTCGAATGCCTTACCAAGACCTGAAAATAAAATTATATTTATATAAGATCTTTCGATTTAATAGTGGATGGACAAAGTTGTAATGGTAATTGCCCTCGTAAGTAACGTCGTCATGTGTGGGTCCAATTCCTCCAGAAGTAATTACATGAGTATATTTCCTAGAGAAATCACGAATTTCATTTGCTATCTCTTCAACATTGTCACTTATGACAGAAATCTTAAACAAAGAGCGACCGTTTTATACACATCAAACCCTTCAAATAAAACTATCAGTTATAGAATAATCTCCGATTTGAACCAACCTTTTTCACTCTAACTCCACACTTGAAGAGAAGATTGCATATAAATTGAGAATTTGTATCCTTTACTTGAGCTTTCAATATCTCATCTCCAATTACTGAAAAACAATCACAGATCATGAAAATGTAATTTTAGATCTTCCTTAACATGAATTAGCACAAAAGACTTACTAATTATTCCAGCAGTTTGATTTCTTTGGAAAGTACTGTGGATTTTGCGCATAATTTTCAAGTAATTTTTCATGTTTTTACCAAAAATGATACCGGAAGTAATAAGAGGCTGCATTTTTCAATGTGCGTATTTCTTTGAAAAAGATAAATATATAGTTTTATTTTTCAATTTATCTTTCTAACCTGAAATTAAGAAAAAACCTATAGTTCATATTCATGAATATAATTGAAGAAATGGAAAATTTAATTATTTCGAAGCTTAGAGTTCAGAAGTTAGATTTATCAGTTTTCAATATTTCAAAATCTCTTTGGCGCACTTTCAATCAACTTCACAACTATTAAAACAACAATCTTTGACAACTAAGAGAAAATAATAATATATGTTAGTAGTAAAAAATGAATTTAAAAATAAAATCTGGAATCAAAATTTGAATCAATATCTGAAAACAAAAAGGCTGCACAAATAATTTAAAATTATTATAATAGAATAAGCCTTGTGAATTCGTTTAATTATTTTCTGATGTTTAAAACGTACCCTTATGTGACTCAAAAAGAACAAAAATGAATTTACTACAATACAAGTTGGGAAAGTAAAATTTTAAAAAATCTAAGGTAATTATTTGGATGACTTATTTTGAGGAGAGGTTATGTTCGTTCCTTTCTATAATGTTTCTTGGATTGCGCGTCGACGACATTATCATTTGTTTGCAATAAAAATTTCATGGGAAAGTGATCAAGAATATATAAGATAAGCTTAAATTGCGCTAATTATTATAACAAGGTGGTCTGGTGACGAATAATGGTAATGTCAAATGCATTGTTGAAAACATCTTCAGCAAACTCACCGAAATCATTGTTCAAATTTTTGATAAGAGAATGCCGAAAGTTGCCGAAAGGGTCACAGGATTTTTACAGACACTCAATTAAACAAGTAAGTCCCGTATTACGTCTAATTATGACTCAAAAACTTATTGATAAAAGCACCTCCGAATCCTGTGACATACACTTGTAACTGAGTTACATAACCTCACATTTATATACTTATAATTTTATTTTTATTTATAATAAATATAGTGTAAATATTGTGCAGTAACAATTCTTCATTCTACTTCTTCATTTTCAGGTTGTTGTATTCTATTGAAATAATCGTTTTCAATCAAAAAAACACAAATAACCATTTTCTGATCATCTTTCTATTTTTTGGAAGTATATTTTCATTCAAATAAAAAAAAGTACATTTTAATGGTGAAGGGGTTTCGATCAATAATCCGACCACTCCCTCATCAATTTTCTTTGAAAATAGTTTTTAATTGTGAACATAAATTATTATTTTCAGAGCTTTAAACAGCATGTTGATGAGCCAGAACGTGTTAAACAGATAATGGAAAAAGCATTGGCTGATGCTAAGTGGGTTTTAGAAAAGGTAATTAAAAACACAATTTAGGTCCATTTTATTATAATTTAATATTTATGCACAAATCGGAAGATCAATAAAGTATATTAATAATATATTAATCATATAGTTCAAATTTTTTTCATGTTTTTCAGTATAAAACAACTCCCGAAGCCCAAATGAAATAAAGGCTTTTTAAGCGTTTTCGGGGGAAATCTTCAATTTCAAACAAAATTACAATCATAATGGAATTCGAAACAATAATTAGCAAACAGTGCGATGGAGATTCAACGCAATTTTGGCACGCAATAGATATATGGTTAAATAAACCTCATGTCGTGAATCGACGAATTTTAGCTTCATCTAGAATACTCACTTTAGAATTTCACAGCACAGAATCTGAGATCATTGACTGGATTGAAACCACAAAATGGAATTATTTTCATTCATCCGATAATATTACAGAGGAGTTTATCTCTTCAGAATTATTTAAAAATTCCAATAATAATTTGAACAATACTAGTTTTTCTGATTTGGAAAACAGCAAAAAGTACTTAAACATCGCAAGATTATTGCCACGAAATCCTGGAATATTTTCTACCACTATTGAAGTGACGATCGTAGAAAAAGACAATAATTCAATCACTTCTTACTACAAATGCCTGTTGAATGACAAACAGTCCGTAGGTTTCAAGTATCCATACAAAATCTGCTGCCAAAATAATGAAATCTCCATAAAAGTTGAGAAATTAGAAAATAAAAACGATCCAAGCTTAGCATGGATAAAAACACAATTATTTCCACGATTAATAAAATGGATCAGTAATAGCGAAATTCAGAACAACTTCGTGAATGGTTCTCTGAATTTAGTACCTTCTGATAAATATGCAGAATTATACGGTCAACTCAAACTGAAATACGGAGCAGAGATTGTGAAAATTTGGCCAGAAAATACGGATCCTTCGAAGTTTGTTTACGAAGATATTGCCATTGCAACTTATTTGTTGCTCATATGGGAAAAAGAAAGAATCGATTTGGGATCAGAAGAAAGACAAACATTTTTGGATCTTGGTTGTGGAAATGGGTTGCTCGTTCATATTCTTTCTAGTGAAGGACATAAAGGATTGGGAATTGATTTAAGAAAAAGAAAGATTTGGGATCTCTTTCCGGAGAGCACACATTTAGAAGTAGGTAATAAATTATTTGAAACGCGAAAATAATTAACAGTACGTGCCTAAATGTTTCCTTGGCTTTTCAGGTAAGAGCGATCATACCATCATCAAAAAGTTTGTTCCCGAACGTGGATTGGTTAATTGGAAATCATTCGGACGAATTGACACCATGGATTCCTGTGATAGCAGCTCGAAGTTCCTACAAATGTCGCTTTTTCCTTTTGCCATGTTGCTCTTACGAATTTGATGGAAGAAAGTACCAAAGGGAAAGCGCATCACGAAGTCAATATTCGGACTATATGTTCTACATAAAAAAGGTCTGTGAGGAATGTGGCTTCGAAATAGAAGTCGACAAATTAAGAATTCCCTCAACCAAAAGGACTTGTTTCATCGGTACAAAAAGAACTTATGCGGAAGAAACAAGTCGAGAGGAAGAAATTAAAAAGATAATCGAAGAAAGGTCTTTAAAAGTTAACTCTCTTGAAACTCAGGAAGAAAACCAATGGTCAAAAGATTTTAAGCCTAGAGAAACGGTCGAGAGGGTGCGAAATTGTACTCAAGTTGATAAGAATATAATCTCCGAAATCGTCGATATTGTCTCAAACCTCCTTCTATCAAAAGCTCGGATAATTTCGCTCAAGGATGAAAAAACTTGGAACGCTGGTGGTCAAATCGAATTGGGCGAACTCGCGAATATAATTTCATCCGATAGTCTCAAGTCCTTAAAAAATGAGTGCGGAGGTTTACAGACTTTATTAAGAAATAAGGGTCACATATTTTGCGTTGAAGGAGGCAAAGTTCGATTCCGAATGCCTGGAGTTGAATCTACTTTGAACCGAAAGCGGAAAAAAAATTCCAAGGACGATAAAAAATTACAAAGAAAAGAGAAGGTGTGTTGGTTTCACGAGAATCATCCAGACGGTTGTCCTCTAAGTGTTCAGGAATGTAATTTCAAGCACTGATTTGTAATTAAAAAACACCAGTTATTTCAAATCGAAAAATCTTTTATTCCTTAGAAGTAGGAGCTTAATCTACACTAGTATAATAAGAACACATCGAGTTAAGTCGCTCATAAAACTATTCTGAGTATTTCGGTTTCAGTCGAAACAAATTCTTTTCCGACAGGCACGGCTGTTTCTAAACTTCTAAATTAAAAAAATTAAAAAATAATCGGTCACTTCACCAATCGCCTTCATCGTTTTAAACGACTTATACATATATACACACATTATTTCAACGATAGTGAAATGCAGGAACTTCAGTCGATCACAATTGCGGGCTATCGTACAGGAATCACTGACTGAATGCTGCACTCAATATATTAAATACTTCAATCTTACATCTTTTTAAAGGAAAGACTAAATTTAAAAAGTTAAATTTTTCCAGCACTAGCTGAACTACTGAATTTACATATTCTCAGTCAAACTCTCAAAATTCGAATTACTTCAAAAGCTCGACAAGCGAGATATCATCGAGACCTAGAATTCTATTATCAACTGTGCCTTCCTGCATAAATTTGGATGGCTGTCCTCCCCACAATTTGTTCGCCTCGAGAGACTCCTGTTGATGAACTCGCTTGAGATGCGTTTGTAAATTTCCTTTTTGCGAAAAAGAATAAGTACAGAAGGGACAATTATGAGGCCGATCTCCCGTGTGGTGTTTCTGGTGCATTAGAAGAGTATTTTTTTGGGCAAAGGCTTTGTCGCAAAGTTCGCATTTGAAAGGCCTTTCACCGGTGTGGATCCTCTTGTGCCTCGCGACCTGGCAAGGTTTCGTGAAGACCTTTCCGCAAATGTCACATTCTCGCCTAGGTGGTCCACACTTCGAATTTTTAAACCTAGTCGAATTAGGAATTTCGGAATTCGAGATGTTGAGATTTGAAATATTAGAATGAGAAATACTAGAGTTCGAAATCATTCCACTGTCCTCGACTTGTACTACTGCCGTGCAGTTCAAAAACCCTGATTGTTCCATATTAACGGAATTCGGATTCTGAGTGATTATGACGTTCTCAGAGTCGGCGGATCCGAGAAGATCACTCTGAGAGTTTTCCAATGGTAAATTAGCTAATCCAGGGAGAACGGAGTCCGGGAATGTTACGAACCCGTCAGGTTGGATTGTCATGAGACCGTTGGCAATTAAAAAATGCAAGTTGGCTACGAGCTGATTGCTTTCGCTAACGGAGAGAACAGAATTATTGTTTAAAACGGTTCCATCTGGATTGAAGGTGATTTGATCGGTGAGGGCGGAAGCTTCGATGGTAACCGTGTCTATATTAGAAAATTCTGTTTCCTCATGTGAAGGATCTTGAACTGTGTTTTCGGTGGCGATGGACTCAATCGCGTTTTCCACATCGGCAACGACACTTGCGATTGCTGCAATTTTTCTCTGCTTGGGTTTCCGGGGCTTGTTTTCTTTCTGTTCTCTGACGTGAGACAAGAGGTGCACTTTTCGGTGACCTGAGGTTCGGAATCGCATGTCGCAAACTGGACATCTGAAGGGTTTGGAACCTAGAAATACAACCAATTCAGAGATATTCTTATTAATAAACCATTCATAAAGTATCGAGGGGTTGAGCACAATAATCTGGTATACAAGCAATCCTGAAATGTTTTGAATCTTTGCGAAATCCTTGTAAGCCCATCGAGATCTCTGTGAAATCTTTGAAAATGCTTGGAATCTTCTAAAATCTTTTACAATTTTTTGAATCTCCTTGTCAAGTCATTGAAATCTGTTCAAATCTGTCTGAAATCTTTGAAATCCTTTTGAATATTAGCAGGGTGGAGATTCAGCGGACAATTTCAAATTCCCGGTCATTTCCCGGTTCTTGTCGGTCATGTTTTTCAATTTTTCCGGTCAACAAGGAGTAACATATTTATATTTGGCACAAAACACAACAGATCAAAAATTGCGGAATAAATCAATTTTGACAAAAATTATCTAATTTCCAACAAAAAGATATCATTTTTTTACAGAAATTGAAACAGCAACACTTACAATTCAAAGAATCAATTTACGATAACAAAAAAAAAAACAGATTTCCAACAAAATATTTCATTTTTCAACCAATGTGATCGATTTTCAAATAAAATTATGAATCTTCAACCAGAACAGTGTCGAATTTCAAAACAAGAAGGTAATTCACAACTAAAAAGATAAATATTTGACTGGAGCACTTCAGTTTCTAACCATGAATGTGAATCTTCAAACGAGAAGATTAATTTCCGAATAGAAAGAATCATTTTCTAAGGAAAAATATAATTTTTTAATAAAATAGTCGAACTATTAGATTTAACTAATAGATTTTTAAAAGAAACTATGGAATTTTCAATTGGAATTAGTTACATTTTCCGTTAAAGAAATTACTTAAAACAAAAAAGAACTATCTTTCAACAAACAAACCTAAACAGTCAAACAAATTATTATATTGTGAATTGTGAATTGTTAACTTGAGTAGTTGAATTTCAAACCAGAAAGGCGAATGTTCAACTGAAATTATGAACATTTTACTAGAATAGTTCAATTTTGTATAAAAATTCATTTTCAACCAAAAAATACAATTTTTTGACAGATTGTTTGAAATTCAAACACTAAAATGGAAATAGTTGAATTTTCAGTTTAAGTAATTGATTTTCAACCAAACTGATAAATTTTCAAGAATAATGATGAATGTTTAAATGAATAGATGTATTTTAAGCAAAAAGATGAATTTTTGATCACAAAGATTAATTTTTCTACAGAGAAGGCAAATTTTCCACGAAGTTCATTCTCAAATAAATAGTTTAATTCCCAAATTAAAGAATCAACGTTCAACTAAATACTTGGATTTTCACCAAAAAAGATTAATTGATTTTAAAAAAAGTAATTACAATTTCAACCAGAGGTGAATTTTGAATCGAAATAATGCAACTTTAACAAACCAATTTGGTTTTCAAGAAACAAGTTTAAATTTCAAACAAGTAGGTGGTTTTTAACTAAAAAAGGATAAATTTGCAATGAACAATGTAAACAAGCTTTCTATCATAATTCAGGGATATTTCCTCTTCAGAATACTACTCCTACTCTAAAGACTGCTTGAAGTACTTTATTTATTTAAAATTAAGAAGAGGGGACTTTAAAATCGAGATGAATTTTTGATTGGAGGAACAATTTCTTCAAATTCGTCTCTTTTAAATCCGAATTATAATTAGTTTAAAAATTTCAAGTTCCATGTTAAAAATTCCCTATTCCAAGTAAAATTATACTTCTTCACTGAAACTCCCTGCCCTCAAATAAAAACTATAATTATTTTCGGAAATTCGCTGTCAGAAGTCAGATAAATAAGGATGAGCAAGTAAAACGTGATAAATACATTTTTTTGAAAAGATGAAAGTAATAATTCCTACTGTAGGTTTGAGCCATCATCGATTTGATTATCAAATTAAGTCAGCTGGAAAAATCCCACAGAGCAACAAATTTGCAAAACGCTTTCCTTATAATGGAAAAAGAAGAAATTCTTCCTATCATGACGTATAGATATATTTAAATACTTTGAGAATCAGATTAAAAAAGCGCTTCATTCTTTAAATCAAAAAATAAGATATCTTTCTGATTCATAAAAAGAAAGTGGTCATTTCTCGTATTTTTTCGGTCGAATTTTCAATAGTCTAGGTTGAGTCAAGTAATTTCCCGGTTTTTAATTAAATTCACGGTCATTTCCCGGTTTCCCGGTCAAGTCACCACCCTGATTAGTATATTCTTCAAATAATATGAAATCTGTGAAAAAATAAAAATTCGATGTACACTCAAACCCCTAGTAAAGTGCCTTTTTCAAGATTCGCTTACCTGTGTGCAACCTCATGTGGACCTTCAAACTTCCCTTCGTCGCAAAGAAACTGTTGCAAACGTGACAACTGAACGTTTTCTTCCCACTATGAACTTGCATGTGACAATCAAGGGTGCATTTTACTGCAAAACTCTTGCTGCAAAATTGACACTGGTAAGGCCTTTCCCCCGTGTGAGTTCGAATGTGTCTTGTGAGATCACTTGGTTTCCGGAAGGTCTTTGGGCAAAATTTACATTTATTCTTCTCTGGTTTCCTTTCCTCTTTACCCTCCATACTCTGAAGCTAATAAAAATCATTGCATGAAATTAAACTAAATTTATACAAAAAATTAAAACTTATGTTTTCTAAATTAATACCTTAAGCCTCTCCATAATCTCTGCAGAGTCCAACAGAATTTGCTCGGATATCTTCACATCCGCATTCGAAGAACATTTGTTATCGGGAACCTCTTGAAATTTTATTTCTACAGGAAGCGATTCTTTTCCTGAACTATCGGCTTCCACAACACCATTGAATAATTCATTGTGTCCTTGAAGGTGAACTTCCATTTGTACTTTATTCGGTAATACTTTATCGCATATGATACATCTATATTTCCTGGAATCGAAAAGGATCTTATTCGTTTTAACTAGAAATCAGAATTTGAAGATATAAATTAAAGCAATCAATTTTTGAGAACTCACTGCTTAGCAGCGTGCATTTTCAAGTGTCTACTTAATCCACCATTAGTGCAGAATTTCAGTGAACATTCCATACATTCAAACTCCTTCTCGCCCTGATGAGTCTTCAAATGCTCCTAAAAAAGATTCATTATTCGTTAATAATGAATCATTATCAAAATACAGGAATTTATTCTCATAGAATAATTATCCTTTTATCAGAATATTACCTTCAATTCAGAAGCTGTGAAACCGTTTTTCCTGCACATGTGACATTGGAGAAGAGGTATCGATTGGATTATATTCTGCTTGGGTTCAGAATCTATCGTTGGTGAATTGATATGCAACAAAGCAGTAGATTCGACTGAATCAATTTTAGCTGATTCAGTTACTTTCGTTGCTAAAGCAATGTGTTCCTCGACATGGTATATCAAATCCAATTCTTTTTCGAATAGTTTGTTACATATTGTGCACCTAAGAAGAAAGTTCGAATGTAGAGAATTGTGATTGAGAAGGAGCTAACTAGCAACTCTGTCCACTTTAAATTGTAAATTCACTCACGGCATGCTGGCTTTCGCCTCCTCCACTTGAGAATTATTTTCAAGAGTCTGAACTTCAGTCGCATTGGTCGTGTCAGCTTTGGCAATAATTTTTGTATACTTTCTGCAAGCTTGAACCGGCCTCGAAAGTTCGGGCCGAGTTTGCATTGGACTGACAACCATTAAATGCTTAAGTGGTTTCTGAGTCATTTCTACCGATCCACTCGTCACTGGAACGGATAAACGTTGCTCTTCTGGCACAGATCTGGGCAAAATATTCGCCATGCTAGTGGTCGTACTCGGCTCAATTCCAACATCCATGTCTCCGTTTGTCTACAAGAGAATTCAGTAAAGCAAATTCATATTTCTAGAGAATATTTATTGGATGCAAAATTTTGGGATGATTTTTTCATACCTGCAAGGACATTTGACTCATGTCAAAAGTGTCGAACTGTGGTGTAAATACATGAGTAACTTCGCAATTTGTAAGTGATTCTAAGGCTTTATCATTTTCATAAATAATATTAAGGACGGGTTGGTTTCTCGAGTTGAGAGCAGAATTTGTTTCTGTTTGTTTTGAGATTGGGTTTCCTAATTCGAGATTAATTCCGATATTGAAGAGCTGCTGGTTCAATGTTTCTTCAATCTCCCTGATACTCTCCTAAAAAAAATTATTGTTATCACTTTTATCTTCAACAGAGCACGGACTCGCTTTGGCCATCAAAAATGGTGTAATTTTTTTACCTAGCATAGAAAACCGTATTACAAATATATTCCATAAAATTATATCGATAATTTTTACATTCAATGAAAGTATTTTGAATTTACTAAGTCTTTGCTAAGACATTTTATTGTGTAAGTTCTAACCATAATTTATTAAAATATGTTCTTGATAGATTGCTACTACTTGAGGAAATATTGTTAGAAACTTTTCAACTCAATTTATTACAAAAGGGTTGCTACATCACTTGATTTAAATTCCACGTCGTCTCAAGCTTTCTTCCGAGGTAATTTAAAAAAAAATTCATAACCTTACGCTTACATTCCATTGCAGAAAAGTTAGAGACTTTTAGAGAAAAAGAAAAATAACATTGGAGAAGAATAATCGCATAAATCGAGACTAATGAAACTGTGAATTGAAATATTTGCAGAAATAAAGAAAATCTTTCAAAATTTATTCCTTCAGACTAAATATAATTTTAAAATGTTCTCAAATTTAGCCAGAATTTTAACATACTTCGAGTTATTTGAAAATGAATTAGCTTCCAATTTTACGGACGCCTATATCTTATTTACTGCATTGAATTGGCATTATAAGGTAAGTTTATTGTTCGAATGCATTTTTAATTTGAGTTGTCTGAATTTAGGAATGTTGATAAGAACCTTTGTTCAATTCCTACAAATTTCTGCTGTTTCTAGGTCCTTGTTTTTTTCTTAATATAAATTTCTTGTCAAATCGACTTTTTTTCTTCTCTAATTTCTGCATTCATTAGCCTTTGGGGCTGATTCCCAATCAGGGTGGCGATTCAGCGGAAGATTTCAAATTCCCGGTCAAGTTTTTCAATTTTCCCGGTCTACTAGAAGTAACATATTTATATTTGTCGCAAAACCCTAAGCTTTTTCTTTATTCATGATGTTCAATCTAAACATCCTTTAACACAACAGATCAAACAATGCAAAAAAATCAATTTTGAAAAGAATACTCAACTTTTCAACAACAAAAAATATTATTTTACATAAATTGGAACAGTTAAACTTGCAATCGAAAAAATCAATTCACGGTAACAAAAAAAAAAACGAATTTCCAACGAAATAGTTCATTTTTCATTGGAGAAGATGAATTTTCAAATGAAAAAATAAATTTTTAACTACGGCACATCAATTTTTAACCAGGAAGGTGAATCTTCAAGCATGAAGATTAATTTCCAAGTAGAAAGAATAATTTCCCAAGAAAAAATACAACGTTTCAATAAAATAGTCGAATTTCGAACACGAAACATAATTATTTCCCACCAAAAAATGAAACAGTAACATTTTTAGTCTAAAAAACCAATTCCAAACAAAGCATAAGAGTTTCATACTAAAACAAAGAATCCTCAACTGAAGGAGTTAAGTTTTCAAACAGATAAATTAGCTTTTTCTGAAAAGGATGAATTGTCAACGAAAATTTGAATCATCAAATTTTAAATTGAAAAAAGCAATGTCTAACTAAACAAATGATTTTTTACCAAAACTATGGAATTTCCAATTGCAATAAGTTACATTTTTAGTTTAAAAAAATTACTTATAAAAGAAAACTAACTTTCAACCAAAAAAAAAACTAACTTCCAAACGAATTATTACATTTTTACAAAAAATGATAAAGAATCAAATGAAATTGTAAATGTTTAACTGAAGTAGTTGAATATCAAATCAGAAAGACGAATTTTTAACTGAAATGATGAACATTTAACTAAAATAGTTTAATCCTTGACAAAAAATTAATTTTCGTGCAAAAAAAAAATTTCAACAAAATGGTTAAGATTTGAACTATAAAAATGAAAATTTTCAAACAAAAAAGGAAAAGTGACATTCTTGAATTCTTAAAGGTAAGAAGAACAAAATGTGTGGAGTTTCAACGAAATAATTGGATTTCCAATTCAAACAGACAAATTTTCATCTAATTGTCGAATTTCAAACTAGAAAAGATCAACCAAACTAAAGAATTTGCAGGCATAATGATAAATCTTCAACGGGAATAGATGTATTTTAAGCAAAAGAGACATTTTTGACCATGAAGATTGATTTTCTACAAAAAAGGTCAATTTTCCACACGAAGTACCTACATAATTTCTCAAAGAAAAAGTTTAATTTTCAAATTGAAAAATCAATGTTCAACTAAATACTTGAATTTTCACCGAAAAATATCTATTGATTTTTAACAAAGTGGTTACAATTTTAACCAGAGGTGAATGCAATAATGTTGATTTCCAATAAACAAGTTTAAAATTTAAAACAAGTAGTTGATTCTTAAACAAAAAAAGGATAAATTCGCAATGAACAATGTAAACAAGTTCTATATCGTAATTCAAGAACTCTTAAGACTATTTGAAGTACTTTCTTTATTTAAAATTAGGAAGAGGGGATTTTAAAATTGTAACAAATTTTGAATTGGAGGAACGATTATTTAAAACCCCTCTCTTCTAAATCTGAATTATAATTATTTTAAAAAGTTCACGTTCCATGTGGGAAATTCCCTGTTCCATGTGAAATTATACTTCTTCCCTGAAACTCCCTGCTCTAAAATAAAAACTACAATTATTTTCTGGAATTCCCTGTCCCAAGTCAGATAAATGAGGAAATGCAAATAAAACGTGATAAATACATTTGTTCTGAAAAAATTAAGATAATAATTTTTTCTGTAGGTTTGGGCTTTCATGAATTCGATTATCAAATTTGAATCAGCTGAAAAAATCTCACAGAGCAATGAAAAAAAAAAAATCCTTCCTGTCGTGACATATGGATATATTTAAATATTGTGTGAATCAGATGAAAGAAACGTTACATTCTTTAAACCAAATGATAAGATCTCTTTTCGAATCATTAAAAGAAAGTGTCCATTTCTCATATTTTTTGGGTAGAATTTTTCACAGTCTAGGTTGAGTCAAGTAAATCCCCGGTTTTTAAATAAATTCCCGGTCATTTCTCGGTTTTTTCCCGGTCATTTTCCGGTCTTTCCCGGTCAAGTCGCCACCCTGCCAATATACATTTACATACCTGAGACGGTAGACATGTTATTTTGTCCATTTATCGAAAAAGTTAGAAAATATTGTTAAGGGCAAATGGTAGTCTATGACGTAGTCGAAATTTGACCTTGTAATGTATTTTTTTCCGACTTCTTATTTCCAA